>VZRI01001361.1:73210-91620 GCA_013397515.1 Upupa epops | reverse complement strand
CCAACCCAACCTTCCCCTGGAGCAGCTTGAGGCCGTTTCCTCTTGTCCTGTCCCTTGTTCCTTGTGAGAACAGACCAAACCTCACCTCTCTGCACCCTCCTCTCAGGTAGCCCTATAAAGCAATAAGATCTCCCCTTCTCCAGACCAAGCAGCCCCAGCTCCCTCAGCTGCTTCTCACAGGGTCTGCTCTCCAGACCCTTCCCCAGTCCTGTTGCTCTTCTCTGGACCCACTCCAGCCCCTCAAAGGCCTCCTTATATTGAGGTGCCCAAAACTGCTCGCAGTGCTCGAGGTACTGGCCTCACCAGTGCCCAGTGCAGGGAGGCAATCAATTAGCTACTGCTGCTAGCCACACCTTTTCTAATAGAAGCCAGGATGCTGCTTGCCTTCATAGCCACCTGAGCTCACTGCTGGCTCATATTTAGCCAATTAGCAATCAATATCATTAGGTCTTTTTCTGCTGAGCAGCTGATCACCCAGTGCCAACCCCCAGTCATGGGCTGTGATACCTCTCACCAGACCAGGTTGCTCCAGGTCCCATCCAGTCTGGCCTTGAACACTTCCAGGGCTGGAGCATCCACAACCTCCCTGGGCAACCTGTTCCAGTTCTTCATTCTTTACCTGTAACACACCTGACATCAGGGCTCAACCAGAGCATTTAGTATTCAAAAACACAACATTGAGGAAACTTAGGCTGCGTTTTCACCCTAATTAGAGCCCAATCATCACTCCCCTCAGCATCAATGAGAAGAGGAGGAGCAGATCGTTGCTTTTAGAAGCTTTATTTTTAACCTGTAACAACCAGGAGTGAACAAACCCCATACCAGTGCCTGATCCATTCTGCTCACAGGGGAAGATCTCTGCCTGTTCACCAAGTGGTACCCCTGCGCGCGGCTGTGCGCGTGTCTGTGTGTGTCAAGTACACAAGTAGATCTGCACGTGCACGGAACAAAAGTTTTCCTCTCGGAAAAGCCAGCAGCTCACATTGAATGGCTGGAGAGGAAGGCGGAGTACAGAATGTATTTGAGCTAACAATTAGAGCTAATTATCAGAGTGGGGAAAGCTGCCAAATGAGTTCTAAGCCCGCGCTCAGCTTATCTGAGCAAAAACACAGTTACAAGGAGAACTCTTACAGTTTGTGTTTAGTGCTGGGCCCATTCTCTTCAGCATCTTTACTGATGGCCTGGATGAGGGCATGGAATCTCCCTTTAGTAAATTCACAGATGACACCAAGCTGGAGGGGAGGAAGATGCTGTGGGGCGATCTGGACAGGCTGGGTCACTGTGCAGAGGCCAACGGGATGAGGTTGAACAGGGCCAAGGGCAGCGTCCTACACTTTGGCCACAGTATCAGCCCTGGTCTGGCCGATTGTGGTGATGTTAGGCCGTGGGTTTGGCTGCATGAGCTCAAAGGACTTTTCCAGCCTCAGTGAATGCAGTCAGAGGAGCTTGCAGAGAGGATTTCATGTCATTCTGGATGATGAATTAATTTTCATTAAAGATAAGGCTTTTATTTAAATAGCTAGGTTTGGGCTCTCGCAGTTCTTTGATGGTGTTTTAACCCCTGACAGCTAATTCCCACGGAGTTGGCTGGGACTTCCAGGACTCCTTGTGAAAAGGGGGTCTCCATCCTCTTGGCAGCCACCCTTGATGGACTGGAGCATCTCAGTAAGGTCCCCCCTCAGCCTTCTCTCCCCAAGGCTGAACGGACCCAGTTCTCTCAGCCTGTGTTCACATGGGAGATCTTCCAGTCCCCTGATCATCCCGGTTGCCCTTCTCTGGACCCTCCCAGTCTATCAGCATCTTTTTTATCCAGCAGGCCCAAACTGAATGCAGTACTCACGGTGATAGTTTGGAGACTTCCCACTGGATTGAGGCAAAAGAGCAAACTACACTGTCTCTAGATGAAATCTACATCTGCTGGCTTCGCTCTGGAAGAAGCACCACGAAAAAACAAATGAATCCTCGTCATTTCTCTGTGCCGTGGCCTGTGACAGGATTGATGCCGATGGAAAGTCAGGACTGTATTAATTAAGGATAAACATTTGCAGTAATGCATTGCAATATTTTGTGTGTGACTGAGCTGCCACTTAGCGAGCCGGGGGAGCTTGGAGCTGTGCTTAGCAACAGCTCTTTGATGGATTCGAAATAATAATCATTAACCAATTTTTAATATATTGCAGCAAAATGATAAACACAGCTCCAAATACCTTTATAAATTTGTCACCGTCAGCAACATCTATCAAGTCCAACAGGTGCATTAGCATATCAGCCTCTATCCATTAGAATTCATCTCCATTACGGCTCTGCAGCGTTTGGATCTCTAGCTCTGCATCAAGCTTGGAGCTCTCCTGACTGTTGTGACATTATTCTCTTGGAAAAGAGGAGGCAGAGATTGAGGCAGTTCAATTCCCTCACAGCTCAGCGTGTAAAGGGTTGTTAACTGTGTGTGTTAATGTGGTCCTCATCGCTACGCCAGCAGAAAACAGAAGGCTCCAATCAGAAGTTAAGGAACAGCTCTCAGACCTGGGCAATTACAGCGGCTACCTTCTCAGAAAAGCAAATTGAACTGTGATGGAGCTGAAAGGACAAGAGAGAAGACACTCTGTCTTTCCTTGGCTCCTGCATATCGTGGGCTCCAGAGCTTGCAGCAGCGAGAAGCACCTTGGCAAATGAATGCACGGGAGCTTCTTGCTGTACAGCAGCCACCGGTGTTCCTCCCCTCCTGCTGCCCGAAGCAAAAGCCCTGGAGCTCTGGCTCATTTGTTCTCATTGTTTTCTTCACCTAATCTTTAAGGAACCACCTGCTACTCTGCAGCTCCCTTTTTGGCCTGAGTTGCAGCTTCTCTGCTTGGGACTTGGAAACCAGAGATGGAAAAGGTTGGACGAGGTCAATTTGTCCATAGCCTGGGCAATGTGGGACTGTTCTTTGTGCCATAAATCTTCACGGTCCCTGCCTAAGTGCCTCCTGATGACCCACAGTGAAGAGGGTGCCATACTGTGCTCCAGGAGATCACCTCACACTGAGAGTGGCTTCAGACCTTAGGCCACTCTCTGCCCACCATGTCCCTCTTATCAACCTTTCACTTGTGATTTTGGGACTGGGATTGGGGCAAATATCCTTTCCTTCCTCCCTCCCCACAACACATAGAGTTTCCCCAGACTCTCCAGACAATCCCACAGCCCCCACTCAAGCCAAGCAAATTCCCAATTCCAGCAGGTAGAAGGTTCTGAAGCCTGATTTACCTTTTGAGTCCCGCTCTGCGGAGCAGTGGGAGGAGGGGAAGATGCTATGCGAGCAGATTCAACTGTAAAATAAAAGCACTTTGAAATAAATAACATAAACCACATCCTTCCCACTTTGCATATTTCTAAATGTACATCTAAATGAGGCAGCAATCCAGGCATAGCTCTCTAGCTACAAAGCCAGACAGAGCTCTTGTCTGCGAGCTCCTCAACCCCCCACACTCCCTCCCTACCCACTCAGGTCACTATTTGATTCTCCACGACCTTGTGAGTACTTGTGTTTTCTGGAGGGACTCGTTAGAAATCCACTGCCTTTGCAATTTATGCGTAGGTATCATTTTTATATTGTCATTCCAAAAGTCATTCCCTTTCTTTGATGCCAGCTCTAGTCGTCAATATTTTCAGCTAATGATTTCGAGATCAGTCATCACAGGCAGCGTGTAGAACAGCAAGATGATGATGTTGTCCCCAGGTCTTCCCATCCCTCCTGAACAATTAGCATATCAATACTCCCCGTTAATGTAATGGGCAGTGTGTGAAATTTCCAGGCTGCTTGCAGAATTTAAAGCAGAGGAATACAAACAAACAGCGATGATTATATGGCAGGAAAGTAGATAATCAATACACGAACACGCGGATCGATAGATTTCACCGAGCAGAACTACAACACTTTAGCTCCAGCTCTCCCTACAGAGGTCGTAACGAATAAATACCCAAAAAAGAAATCCTATTGATAGGTCTTGGTGATGATTTGCTGCAATTTGCAGGAATACCCCATGAAAAACTAAATCATGGGTGTAAACACCCTGATAAAGTAAAAGCCGGTGCCTGTGCCACTCGGCTGCCTCTGCTTAACACCTATTTTAAAAGCAGGGTGCCTCTGCATTGCTCCAGGTCATGAAAAACAACAGATCATAACCCACATCCTTTCCTGTGCGTAGGTGAGAATTGTGTTCCTTCATTTTATATGTTTTCCCTAAATATTTGGTGCTGTCTCACCCTGCTGCCTTCGCATCCTGAAACCCTCACAGGAAAATGAGACCTAAGCTGAAGCTGAAGTTTCCAAGTGCCAGATCTTAATTATTTTGGAAATGAAGCATGAAGTCCTTAACCAGACACCTTTTAAAAGGAATCTTGACAGAGTCACAGAATCACTGAGGCTGGAAAAGCCCTCTGAGCTCCTCCAGCCCAGCCCAGGACCTGACATCACCCCATCAGCCAGACCAGGGCACTCAGGGCCACAGCCAGGCTGTCCTTCAACACCTCCAGACACAGGGACTCCCCCACTGCCCTGGGCAGTCCAGTCCAGGCTCTGAGCACCCTTTCCCTGAGGAAGGGCTTCCTAACAGCCAACCTAACCCTCTCCTGGCAGCTTCAGACCCTGCCCTCTTATCCTGGTGCTGGTTGCCTGGGAGAAAAGTCTGATGCCCACGTGTCTGTAACTTCCCTTCAGGGAGTTGGAGAGAGGGAGAAGGTCACCCCTGAGTCTCCTCCAGGCTAAACACCCTCAGCTCCCTCAGCCTCTCCTCATCAGCCTTTCCCTCCAGTCCCTTCCCCAGCCTCACTGCTCCTCTGGACCCGCTCCACCCCCTCAATCTCTTTCTTGAAGTGAGGTGCCCACAACTGCCCCCAGTACTTGAGGAGATGCCTCCCCGGTGCCCAGTCCAGGGGGAACACAAAATACCTTTGAGATTAGGGAAGGGGTGAAGAAAGGAGCTCACTTTATCTCCTCTAAGCCCTGCTGAAATGCAGAACAACAAGGTGTCAGGAGAGGGTAATCTATGTGGTGTTGGCAGCTCTTAACTAGGAACCCAGCTGGTATTTGCTATAAAACCCCCACAAGCCTGAGAACGGAGTGAGGTTGTGTTTGCTGGCGAGGGGCAACACATGGTTGTGCCTGTGTGGAAGGGGTTGTTGGAAATGTGTTTTTCAAACAGTATTCCACAGCCTGGAGCGTGGCCAGAGGTTCAGCCTTGGTCAATGACTACTGTTCCTCAAGCTATTGGAGGATAAAGTCCTTCTAGAAAGTTCTTGTAGGGTTCATGTGAGTTCTTAAATGGTTGGTTTTCCATATCCTTAGAAAAGCCCATTCGTGAAAGGATCCCAACCGTGTGTGGCTCCAGTGGAAACCTCTGCCCTGGAACTGCCTGGAGCTGAGAGGCGGTGAATTCCCCTGTGGCGTGACAGCTCATACATTCACAATCAGACATCAGACAGGCTGTGAAGTGAGGTGTCCTCCTTTCAGCTCCACAGCCAGCACCCTGGGAGCTGCAGCCCTCCTGGCATGCTCAAACTGGGGCTCGTGTCACTTCTTCCACCGCTGAGGTGCAACCCCCAGCAGTGACTACAGCCACAATTTACTCCCTGGGGTGCACAGAAGGCTCCAGAGAAATTTACATCCCATCAAGGTACCTGTCCAGGTTTCTTTTGTCTGCAGAAGCACCAAGAGCTCTCTGGTTACTGCAAAGGGGGGCAAAGGGAAAACTTGCAGCATTTAATGCAGTGGCTCCAGCAGCCCTGATGTTAGGAAAGCCCATCTCTCTGTTGTGAAATGTGCTGGCTGGTCTGTGTTTGATATAAAGCCAGAGCACAGAGCTTCTACCACCAGAGAGCTGATGCAGGAGCCAGAATCCCCTGTTTCCTAACACCTGATAAAGAGGAAGAGGAGCAACAGCTGAATGAGTCTGTCCTAGCAGCTCTGTTGTCTCAGCTGGACCACAAGCAGCACAGATGTATAGCAGGTTTAGATATGGGATAGCACTGAATCACAGGCTGGTTCAGGTCAGAAGGAGCCTCAGAGCTCACCCAGTGCCAACCCCCTGCCACAGGCAGAGGCACCTCTCACCAGACCAGGCTGCCCAGAGCCCCATCCAACCTGGCCTTGGACACTGCCAGGGATGGAGCAGCCACAACCTCCAGGGCAACCTGTTCCAGTGCCTCAGCACCCTCCCAGGGAGAAATTTCTTCCTAAGACCAAAAATGACCTGAATACACCAGTAACAACTATGAGTTCACCAGTTCATACCCCTCCAAGTCCCACTAATGCAACCAGTTCACATTCTGGGCTCTGCTTCGTGTTTGGCTGTTGGTGATCAGTGCAGGGAGCTTGAAGGGGGTAAGAAGGAGCAAAACCCTAGGCTGTAACACAGAGTGGTTCTCATTTCGCTCAGGAGAGCGCTGGCATGTGCAAACGCTCTCTGATGGCTCCTCTGGTCTGCAGGGAGTGCTCAGTAAAAGCTTTCAGCTACGTCTGGATCGACATAACTGGGATTGCTGGTCCCACGTGAATTGAAGTCAGGAAGTGCTGCAGTGCAGAGATGGTCCAGATAGGAAAGCAAATGTCACTGACAGGCAAGATCTAATTTCAGCGTGAGGCTAACGATGTGACTGATGCTGAGCCAGTAGGAAATTATTATGGCCCCGATTAGATTACACACGCAATGGCAGCCAGGGAGATCTCCAGCCCTGCCTGCAGCCCTGCCCTTCCCAACCCTGTTCCAGCCAGCAGCCAGCCCCATCACTTCTCCTCAAATATACATTTCTGTGGCTACAGGTAGGTCAGAAAGCTGACTGAGTGCTTAGGAGCTCTGTAGTAATGCTCCATCAGCCACTTTCCCTCATCCTCTCCCAAAACCTCATTAAAAGAAGTCAAAGGCAAACTCTGGCTGCATGGAAATGCCAAGTGACCCCTCACACTCTTGCACTGGTGTTTGTTTCATCTGCTAGAAGCACAAAGGGCTTTTCACGTCCAGCAGGGCTACCAGCAAAACGAATGGCTGTGCCACAAACCAGAACGGGTATTTGAACCCCAGTAGCTCCCAGTTGCACCTGAAAGCTCTCCAGCCAGCAGAGCCCCCTGGCCCAGCACTGACCAAGGCATCTCTCTGAGCAAACAGCTCATGCTCTGCCTGTGTCCAGCAAAAGGAGCAGGTTGGGGTGACAGGACAGGGCTGTTTATGTTGGCGAAGTGTTTTTTCCTGTCTCACTGCAGAGGAGAGAGGCCGGTAGGGAAACAGCAGAGAATCCCTGCTGGAGAAGCTATTTCTGTCACACAAGTTACAGCCAACGCTCAGCACAAGCTAAATCCAGATGAAAGGTTCCTAGTAGATAGTGGGAATCACGGAATCCTTTAGGTTGGAAGAGATCTTTAAGATCCCCAACTCCAGCGAATAGCTAAGCGCTGCCAGATCACCACTAAAACCACAACTCCACAGCTTTTCAAGCCCTCCAGGGATGATGACTCCACCACTGCCCTGGGCAGCCCGTGACAGTCCATGTAGGAGCAGATACAGGAGACAGCAGCAGCCATCCCAGTTTCTTTGCATGTGGCTCCCTACCAACAGGGCTTGAGCAGCAGCTGAAAGTCCCACCGAAGGAAAGATTTGTGTTTCCCTAAGCAGGAAACAGCCCTGCCTGAACTCAGGTAGATCCAGATCAGCTGCGGGGTCCCCAGTGTCTCACAGGAGTCAATTGAACTGAATCCATTGGGCTGTTACCCTAATACTCAGCACAAGCTTGACCTGCACTTCTGTGGCCGCCTGGTTGATTGATTTGGCAACATCTGAGTGCTTCTTGCTTTATTCAGTGTATTGTTAGAAGCCTCTGAAGGTTGACTAGAGCACTGTAGAGGCATCTTTACGGGGCTAGCTTGTAAAAATGTAGTGATTATAAACAAGAGAGTGCTCCCCTGAGCCTGGAGACGTCAGCAGAAGTCAGGCTCTAGTGGAGCTGTTTGAAAAGCACTTGCTGGGATGGCATGGAAATGGGATTTATCGTTATTAACCCTCTTTTCAAAGCTTTAATTTGGAGCCAGTCAATTCTTTCCACATTTGACGTTCTTAATGGCTAAATGGCAACGAGCGCTGGGATGCAGCACGTCCGATTAAGCTGCTCTGAACCCAGCGGAGGGGTGGTATTTAACAGATAGCTCTCTGTCCTCTAATTCCTCCTCGAGACAAAGGCTCCAGTCTAAGTTTCTGTCCTATGTAAAGTGTAGAAAATGGATGAGTAAGGAGAGGTAGGATCAGGATAATCCTATGGCAGGCAGAGCTGTGAACTTTCAGAGAGCAATACCAGCTGTAGGAAGGATCAAGAGGGAGAAGGATCCCGACAATAGCATGAGGACAAATTTCCTGTCTCCATCAGTAAGGCAGGAGGACACTGTGATTTTCTGTGCTGTACAGAGGAAGAAGGAGTTAATTGATACCACATCAGGTCTGCTAAGATACTTTAAAGCAACCAGACAATAAACAGGAAGCCAGGCAACAGGAATGCTGAGCAGCAGCTATTGACATCAGGGCTCTTAAAACCACCAGGTCAAGGCACCTCCAGCCTGGCTTGTTCCTACAAACTGACTGTCTCGAGTACAGACTTAAACCAACCCTTAGGAACTCTTGTGAAGCAGAAGCAAGAGCTTCCAATCCCTCCACACCACAGATGCGTGGCCTCAACACAAAGAGCTTCCAGGAGAGAGGTGCTCTCACACGAATGCGACACTACATGAGCAAAACTGTTTGCTGCAGCGTGTAACAGTGAACAAACTTCTGCTGTGCTAGCACTCGGCTGTTACCTCCTCCACCTCCCTTTGGGTAGTGAGATCAGGGAACTCATCCTGTGTAATTCTTCCTGGCATCTGTGATTCATATTTAACAGCCTGACTGGCGTTGTAGGGTACCACTGAAGCCTGTCCCTGCAGGAACCACCACAGATGCACAAAAAGCAGGCACCTGCAAGAAAAACAACCCAAGAAGGCTATGGAAAATGGAAAATGCACTTAGAATTTAACCTGCATCCAGAGGAGAGAATGGGGCCTGGCACCAGGAATGGGAAAATAATTTCACACTGTAGGAGTAGCCCAGAAAGCCTTGGCAGAGCACTGGAGTGCTGGCACCCATTCACAGCCTGAGTTGTATTAGTTGACCAAGAGGATATCCTACTCCACTCATTTGCTCTTTCATAAGCCAACAGCTAATCCTAGTGCTACTTCATGATCCTTTCCCCTCTCTTCCTCACCTGCCTGGGTAATAGTTTCCCTGGGTGCCAGCCTGAGGAGGACCTCACCCACCCAGTGGTAGCTTGCTGGGTGGCTTCATATCACACTGGGGGACCTATCAGGTCAGACTTGCCCTGCTTTGACCTGGATTTTACAGCTTAGATGCTCCATTCCAGCTCCCCAGGCTGCTCCATCCACGTTAGCTGGATGCAGCACTGTGTTTTGACATTCAAAAGTCCATAATGTGAGGTGGCTGCTTCCAAGCAAAACATCCTCACGGTCCACTGCCTGCCCTGGCACTGCCAGCTCCTGCTAATGAGGTGCCACAGGAACAGCAAAGTCATTTCATCCACGGCTTCAACTTCTAAGGCAGAGAGAAGATCCTGAGGAAACGTAGATGGAGGGGAAGAAAGAAACCAGGGGAATCCCCATTCCCTGTCTGCACTTCGTCTGACAAGGCTTAACACCCTTCTCCACGCACAAAACGCTGCCAGTCCTACAGCAACAGGCTTTATATTATTACCAGCATTTGTCTGAGGTGCCCAGAACCCTGCAATTAGGGAGCAGGTAAGATCAAACAGATGATGAGTTCACAGTAGTTCTGATTCCGGTTATGTGCCCTGTCCACCTTCCTTCAAAATGATTCCATTTGCTAGCAATCCTGTAATTTTCTGCTAGGTAACCCTCAGCTCGTGAGTGCTTGGCCATCAAATCTTTCCCCAGCCTTACCAGAAGCTGATGAGTGAGTTGCTGTCTTCACGGAGTCCTCATGGTTGGAAAAGATCTCCAGCACCATCAAGTCCAGCCCTCATCCCAACAGCTCCCCAACCCCCAGACCATGGTCTCAAGAGCTCTAGCTACTTGGTTTTTAAACCCCTCTAGGGATGGGGACTCCAGCCCCTCCCTGGGCAGCCTGGTCCAGTGCCCCACCACTCTCTCAGCAAAGAGCTTCTTCCTCAGATCCAATTCGACCTTCTCCTGATGCGGCTTGAGGCCATTGCCCCTTGTCCTAGCATTAGTGATTCAGGAGAAGAGACTAGCAGCAGCCTCATATAACCTCCTCTACCTAAAAACTGTAGAGAGCACTAAGGTCTCCTCTCAGCCTCCTGTTCTCTAGACTAATCAACCCCATTTTCCTCAACCTTTCTTCACAGGGCCTGTTCTCCAGCCCTCTCCCCAGCCTCATTGCCCTTCTCTGGCCCTGCTCCAGCCCCTCAATGCCCTTCTGATACTGTGGTGCCCAAAACTGGACCCAGTGCTCAAGATGCAGTCTCACAAGTGCAGAGTACAGGGGAACCATCACCTCCCTACTCCTGCTGGTGACACTGTGCCTGATCCAGGCCAGGACGCTGTTGGCCTTCTTGGCCACCTGGGCACCCTGCTGGCTCCTGTTCAGCTGCTGTCACCCACCACCCCCAGGTCCTTTTCCACCAGGCAGCTCTCCAGCCCCTCTTCCCCCAGCCTGTAACACTGCTGAGGGTTCCAGGGGAGAGTTTCCACCACTGAGCTCGGTGACTCCTCACCCACTAATTAATTTAATCACTGAAAAGAGCAAATTGCTCTCCAAAAGGGTGAATTTCAGGTATTTCTATTCCGTGTGTGCTTTGCTTTGCCTCGCAGCCGTGGCTTTATTTGACAAGCCTCATCCTTGAGCGGGGATTTAGGATTCATTTATGGAGACTGGAAGTTCTACATGAGAAGCCAGGGCGATGTTGATCTGGATTGCCTGAGCCCAGCTCCTGCACGAGCATCCGTCACTCCCAATGTCAGACTGAGGGTTGTACAGCTGCTCTGACTACTTTAGGAGAGCGATGCCTCTTTAATCCCAGTTCTCTACCAATAACAATAACTGCTCGCAGCAGGGAGGAAAAAACATGGCTCGTTATTTCACATCCCATCCAAGGAAACCCTTTTATTTTCATCTGAGTGCTTTTGTTTCTTTGCATCTCCTTCCTTTCTTCCAGTAACGAGTGAGGCCTCTCAAGGTTAGCAGAGATTTATTCTCTTTAACTTTATAAAGGACACATCAGCACATTAACTCACCAGACATGTCTGCGTCCGTAGCTGCTCCGAGCACAGCACCAGCAGCAGACTCTCCTTGGCGCAGGCACTGCCCTCCAGAGCCCAGGGGAAAGGCTCTGAAATGGTTTGCAGGAGATCAGGATGATGCAAACGGTCTTTCTGGTGTTAAAATACAGAGCTTCAGTAAGGGAAATGAGCAGAGGGGCTCTCATAGAATCATAGAGTCATTAGGGGTGGAAGGGACCTGGAAAGATCATCCAGTCCAATCCCCCTGTCACAGCAGGATCCCCCAGACCCAGTGGCACAGGAACACAGCCAGGCGGGGCTGGAACATCTCCAGAGGAGACTCCACATTCATTTTTACAGAATAGAGGGGGAGGATCCCCTCATCCTCCTGGTCCTGCTTCTCTCCATGCAGCCCAGGATGCTGTTGGCTTTCTGGGCTGTGAGCAAACATTGCTGGCTCGTGTTGCCACTGGGTATCCGAGGCAGGAAGGACAAAGCTCCAAACCCAGGGGCAGCTGGAGGTTAAACAGGGTCCTACAAGGTGCAGAATAAGATCTGACAGGGAGAGGTAGAGCTGTTTGCTTTTTTCACTTAGTGGGTCTCACAGTACCACGAGAGGCCGTTAGTACAGGCATAATCATTCCAAAACTCCCTTCTCACACACCTGTATTTACCTGAGCTGCAAGCTGTTAAATAGTCTGTTAAAAATACAAGGGAGAAGCATAAACGGGGCTGTTTCCTCAGCATTTTAGAGATCATCATAAAACAGGACCTTTCCTTCAACACTTCCTTGATTATTCAACTCCAAATGCTTTTCTTTCACAGCTCTCTGGTTTCATCACTTCATCACCAGCTCAGTAGGGACAGAGCAGAAACCATATGGGCTCTGTGTGGCTCCAGGTCAGGTTAGGAGGCTGTGAGGTCCCACAGACCGAACAAAGAGAGCGACGTGGCTTGAGAAGAGACAGAGATCAGCACGTGGTGATGAGCCCGACCGCCCGGGACTTCATCTGGAGCCACCGTGGGAAACAGCAAGGTGAGAAATGTAAAGATGAACAGGAAAATTGATCTGTGTCATAAATAAAGGAGAGTAAAAGCAGCCCCAAGTTTGCAGAGCTTCATCATTAATGAGGAGGTGTCAGATAATTAAATTGGTTTATTATTTTAGGAGCCTGACCTTTAACTCCGCCGAGATTCTGGCTTGGCATGTGTTCCTGGGTAACGTTAGACATCTGTTTCTCTTCTCTGACTCAGTTGTACTGTCTGTGCAGCCGATCTGATGCCATTATGACATGAAGCCTTACAAGGCAAACAGTCGGAGCAGCTCCCAGCGTCCCAGACAAAGCCCTGGTTTTCCTTCGGGTGCAGCTTTGCCAACAGGTAGAGCCCTCCAGCTCAAGGTTCAACCTAGCAAAAGCAAAGCTTTACACAAGGAAAGGAGGAAACAGAACGGATCAGGTTAGAAAAGACCTTCAAGATTGAGTGCAACCATGACCCCAGCTGGCCCATCCTACCCCCAAACCCTCTCCCTGAGCTCCAGATCTCCATGATTGTGAAACACAGCCAGGGCAACTGACCCCCCTCCCTGGGCAGCCTGTGCCAAGGGCTGAGGACCCTTTCCAGGGAGAAGTTTCTCCTCCTGGCCAACCTGACCTTCCCCTGGGGCAGCTTGAAGCCATCTCCTCTTGTCCTGTCTCTTGTCCTTTGTGAGAAGAGGCCACCCCCACCTCTCCACACCCTCCTTTCTATCAGACCAGGGAGGCAAAGCACAGCACTAGAAATTATCTTCAGAGCAGAAGAGCTGAGGAACCTCTTGAACTCAGGCTGATTTGAAACAGCCGCAGCTGCCGGAGCAGATGCTCCTGGGTGAAGTGAGGCCACAAGCACTTTGCATTTTGAGGCTGTCAGCACATCCTTCGCTGTCACATCCCCTGGGCTCCATCTGGTCCACACCTGGGCCTCGCTCCTGCCTCTTGGCAGCACAGATGCCTCAACACAGCAGCGGCCTTTCCTTCAGCGGATGAAAACAAATTGATTTCCCCCCTGATTTCCCAGTCTGAACACCCCGTGAGGCTAAGCGACCTGCAGTAGTTCAAACTGCAAGGAGAAGCAGAAGCTGAGAGTTATTCTGGTTGCTTTTGCCTGGAGTAGGACCAGGGGTGCTCACACAAACCAGTTTGCTAGGAGAGCTTGTGAACGGTGGTGGCCATAGATCATAGAATCCTTAGGGATGGAAGGGACTTCAAAAGATCATCCAGTCCAGTCCCCCTGCCACAGCAGGATCCCCCAGACCCAGTGGCACAGGAACACAGCCAGGCAGGGCTGGAACGTCTGCAGAGAAGGAGACTCCACAACCCCCCTGGGCAGCCTGGTCCAGTGCTCCGGGACCCTCCCTGGGAAGAAGGTCCTGCTGAGATTGAGAGGGAACCTCCTCTGTTCCAGCTGGCACCCAGTGCCCCTTGTCCTGTCCACCTGCAGATCAGCTGTGTCCACAGCCCTCTGCCTGGCAGGAGGAATGTTGTTTCTTACCCCTTTTCCCAACAGAAGGTCAGTTTTATCCCTGGAGGTGCCCAGGAGAGGCCAAGCAAAAGGAAGTCTGGCTGACTCAGAGACCTTCAGCGCTGGCCCGAGAAGGTGGCAGAGCCTGGGAGGGATTGTCTGGGGACAAAGCCGATAATGGGAAAGCTTGCAAAATCCAACCTTAATCTCTCGGTGCCGCAGAGAACTAATCCTCACGCTTGACATTAATCTGTTCAATGGAGATACAACACCCTTATCTGCCACGCTGCTCATTAAGCCAGAAGATAGAGCCTGTGGTCTTTATAGGCTGGATGTGGCGCTGCAGAAACCCTTACACTGCAGCACAGGAGCCAAAGACCAATGAATTCCAGTCATTCTTCCAGTCTTCCGGACCAGGCCTCCAAGTTCACCCCCTTGTACCTCTTTCTGAGCTACCAGTCTTCCTGGAGATTTCCTTCTCCCTTTTTCCTGCTCTGTTTGTGTTGTTCTGTTATCTTTGAAGCGAGAGGATAGAACACAACACCTTGTACTCACCAGGACCTAGAGGCAGGGACACTTAAGTTGTCACTCAGCACCTCTACAAGCTGCAAGGCAACACACTGCCTTCTGTGGGGTCAGGAAACACTGAGCATCGCTGTTTGAGGTAACACTCCATTCAGAACACATCTGGAGTCTGGTGTCCAGGTCTGGGCCCCTCAGTTCCAGAAGGACACAGAGCTGCTGGAAGGTGTCCAGTGTAGAGCAACGAAGATGATGAAGGAAGGAGAGCAGCTCCCTGATGAGGAGAGGCTGAGGGAGCTGGGGCTCTGGAGCTGGGAGAAGAGGAGGCTGAGGGGGGACCTCATTCCTGTCTCCAAATCTGTGAGGGGTGGGTGTCAGGAGGATGGAGCCAGGCTCTGCTCAAGGGCATCTGGGGACAGGACAAGGGGCACTGGGTGCCAGCTGGAACAGAGGAGGTTCCCTCTCAGTCTCAGCAGGACCTTCTTCCCAGGGAGGGTCCCGGAGCACTGGACCAGGCTGCCCAGGGGGGCTGTGGAGTCTCCTTCTCTGCAGACGTTCCAGCCCCGCCTGGCTGTGTTCCTGTGCCACTTGGTCTGGGTGATCCTGCTGTGACAGGGGGACTGGACTGGATGATCTTTCGAGGTCCCTTCCAATCCCTAAGGATTCTATGATGTCCTCATTCATCCGAGCACAGCAGCCCAGCCTGGCCAGAGCCTACGAGCAAACCAAGAACCAACAGGCAGTAACTGGGACTGGACTTAGACCTCCTCTCACTGCCAGAACCACAAACACAGCCTGAGTCTTCTGTGTTTCCAGATATCCCTAGGATTTGCAAATAACAGAGAAGAAAGGAAGTAATTGGAGCCCCCATCCATCATATTGATTAAAACACAGGGACTGCCCTTCAAGGAGGAACTCTGGAGCAGGAAGGAGATAGATTGGCTGCTCTCAGAAGCTGCTTCCAGCTCTGCCGGCGGCGGTGGTTCAGGACATGCGATTTTGTTGTCAGAGATAAGAACAAACGAGGGTTTCCAGCAGCCTGTCTGCAGTAAAGAGAAAGCCCAGGAAGGATGCAGGACTTAATTAACCCCTTGGGAACTGGAGACAAAGGCGAATACCATCCCAAACACCAGACAGATGGAAAGAGCGTTGACGACAAACCCTTTGAAGTCGGAGGAGTTTATTTGGTTGCGGTTGTTTCCACAGAAAATCCAACGTCACCTCTGTCTGGCAGCCCAGCAGAAGGTCACGCAGCGCCAGAGTCCGATTTCAAAGACCCAACGGAGGCACCGCTCGGGTCTCACCTCGCTGCTGCTCTTCCGTGGGCAGGAGTTCCAGCTGTGCAGAGAAATTCCAGCTGTGCGTGGGCTGCCGCTTCGCTGCACAGGATGCACGAGCAGGAGCGATGCTGTGACAGGCTGACGCCGCTCTTTGCTCTGAGCAACAGATGCCCGCGTTTGACATCGCTCCGAGCTCCTGAGCGAGCGGACCTGTCGGTACAAGCCAGGTGCTTGTTGCCCTTGGGCCGTACACGAAGGCTCGGAGAGCACAATTAAAGCGAGAAGAAAACAAGAAGGGTTGGTTTGTTTTCTCCTTCGGAGCAGCCGGGCTGCAGCACCAAGAGCAGAGATGAAGGAACGTGGAGCAAGTTTGGCCTCAGCTGTGTGAGATCCCAGCAGACTCCACCAACAGCAAAGGTTTGTGCCATGTGTTTCATGGAGACAGAGCTGCGAGGTGCTTTCTAGCTGATCATCTATAGAACAGAAGGAAAAGGACTTGTCTGGGCGAGGGGATAACGTGGCCTCTCTGTTAACAGCACTGCTCAGCTCACATCATATCATACAGTCATTAAGGTTGGAAGAGTCCTCCAAGAACATCCAGTTCAACCCAGCCTTACTGTAGCCACTAAACCCTGTTCCCTAGTGTGAGATCTACTCACTCACACGGGATCATTGAGGCTGGCAAAGCCCTCTGAGCTCCTCCAGCCCAGCCCAGCACCTGACATCACCCCAGCAGCCAGACCAGGGCACTCAGGGCCACAGCCAGGCTGTCCTTCAACACCTCCAGACACAGGGACTCCCCCACTGCCCTGGGCAGTCCAGTCCAGGCTCTGAGCACCCTTTCCCTGAGGAAGGGCTTCCTAACTCTTCCCTGGCAGCCTCAATCCCTGCCTCCTTGTCCTGGTGCTGGTTGCTTGGGCTATAACTTCCCTTCAGGGAGTTACAGAGAGTGATAAGGTCCCTCCTGAGTCTCCAGGCTAAACACCCCCAGCTCCCTCAGCCTCTCCCTCCAGTCCCTTCCCCAGACTCATTGCTCTCCTAATTTTTAACACCTCCACCTCTCCCTAGGCAGCCTGTTCCAACCCCTGACCACTCTGTCCAACCCAAACCTCCCCTGCACAACTTGAGGCCGTTCCCTCTTGCTCTGTCGCCCGTGACTTGGGAGATGGCAGTGTGTTCTCCACTGGGCAGAACCCAGGCACCAGGCGAGCTGCTGGGGTCACGCAGGGAAGCTGTGGCCATGACTAGAAGATGATTCTGCTCAAACAAACCCCAGCCAGCCCAGCTGTCGTCTTCCCCCACCACAGGAATGGCAGCAGTAGCTGCTCAGGAAAGCAACCAGAGCGTTTCCCACCCAGCCAGACGGAGCTGAGTGCACATTGTACTCCACAACACAGCTGTGCGTTGGAAATAACCCTTAGGGTGACCCTCACCCCAGCTGAGGAGGGGGATGAGGAAAGGGAGACCTGAGGGTTGAAATAAAACTGGATTTAATGGAACAGCCTAACTAATCCCAGTCTAAAGCTATAGTTAGCCCAGCGAGCGTACAATAGTCACAGCAACCAGGAAAGCAGCCCTCAGGAGCAGAACGATGAGCTAGTCCTTCCAGAGATGGGGAGAAAGAGGGGAGCTGTAAAAGGCAATGAGTTCTCCTCACAGCCCCTTCTTCTTCAGGCTAAACAATCCCAACCCTCTCAGTCTCAATCAGAAGTCACGTTCTCCAACGCCTTCACCATCCTCTGTCCTCTCTCCAGCACCTCAAGGTCTTTCTGGTACTGCAGTGCCTAACACTGGACACTGTCATCTCACCCCATCAAGGTCACCTCGATGCAACTCATCACCGGGACCTAGGGATCTCACAACGTCCTCACTCACAGAGCCACAGGGGATGTGGTGATTCCAGGAGCTTCTTTACCTCCAGCTTCTGGAGGAGCTGGCTGCACGTGTCTCACAACCTGGTGACCAGCTAGAGCATCCTCGAGTGCAGGCCAGGAACACACACGCTGCACACGACTGATGTCCACCAGGGGTGGGCTATAATTTCTGCTGCTTCCCTCTCTGTCCTGAAACTCCCCCTCCCCTACACAGCCAGTACCTGCCATATGGAGGAACGTTGTACCTGTTGGAGTGGAATCAACTCTCCTGTGAAGCAGACAGGAGAAACTGAGGTTTTCTGGAAAGGAAGATTCTCCCAGCTAGGAAGCAAACTGCAGCTCCACGTTGCTCACCCTCACAGACAGCTGCCAGGGTCACCTCGACGTTAGGAGCCTCAAAGTAGGTGGCCAACTGCTCTGGAACATGCTGGTGTTCCTGCAGGCTGACGACTCTGCTGCCACTTAGTCGCTGGCTCCTCTGCATCGCTGAATCTAATGACCCACAAGCAGAGAGCTGGAATGCTCTGTGCACAGACTTACGGCCCCCAAACGAGAGCTGAGAGCTCACTGCCAGCTGAGCAGCGAGGAAACAGCACCAGCGAGTATCTTTGCTTGGAAGAGACCTTTAAGATCATCAAGTCCAACCTTTGACAGCACAAACAAGAGCTTTCAGTCCTGCTCTGGCTGAAGGTAGAACCACTGCTTCCCCCAAACCCCCAGGAGCTGTGGTCTCACCCAACATTCATTCCTTTCTCCTGTTGCTGAACGAGATGCTTGAAGGCAACTGAGTCTCAGCCTTCTCCTGCAGTGTATTCTCTGTGTTTCAGCCCAGTAGGAAGGTGACTGAGTCGTGAGCCCACCTGCAGAGGATGCAAAACTGCTCTGAGCATCTCTCCCTCACCCTGGAGCCAGCCTAGAGAGCCGTCCTCTGCAGTCTGACTTGCCTTCATTAGGTTTTCTCTCCTGCCTTGC
>VZRI01001361.1:50503-72837 GCA_013397515.1 Upupa epops | reverse complement strand
GAGTGGGTGCAGAGGAGCAATGAGGCTGGGGAAGGGACTGGAAGGAAAGGCTGATCAGGAGAGGCTGAGGGAGCTGGAGGTGTTTAGCCTGGAGAGAGGAGACTCAGGGGGGACCTACTCCCTCTCTCCAACTCCCTGCAGGGAGGTTGCAGTCAGGTGGGGGTCAGGCTCTTCTCCCAGGCAACCAGCTCCAGGATGAGAGGGCAGGGCCTGAAGCTGCCAGGGGAGGGTTAGGTTGGCTGTCAGGAAGCCCTTCCTCAGGGAAAGGGTGCTCAGAGCCTGGACTGGACTGCCCAGGGCAGTGGGGGAGTCCCCGTGTCTGGAGGTGTTGAAGGACAGCCTGGCTGTGGCCCTGAGTGCCCTGGTTGGGCTGATGGGGTGATGTCAGGGGCTGGGCTGGGCTGGAGTTGCTCAGAGGGCTTTGCCAGCCTCAGTGATTCTGTGATCCTTCACACCAGACCATCTCACCACCAACAGGTGACCCTTCCTGAACCAGTATAAACAGTTTGCTTTCCCAGTTAACTCCTAGGAGAAAAGCCCTTGAGAGGAAAGCAAAGAGAAGGGGAGCTCTGCGTGGGCCAGGCACAAGCGTGATGGCTGAGGAGGAGCCGTGCTCATTGTTTTACAGAACTCACCATATGCTGTGTGGCTTCATTACTCATCTCGTGTGATGATTTGATCAGCTGCTGCCTCTCCCTCTCGTGCTGCTGCCAATTCCTGACGCGGCTGATCCGATCCCGGCTGAATCCCAACGCAAGGAGAGCGTTTTGCTCCTTTTCAGTCAGTTTTAGTTAATAAGAAGAAAGAGAGAGAAAGCAGACAAACCATACGTCTGCTCTGGAGGTATTCTGAACGAGTTCTGGGTGGTTATTTCACTCAAGCAAGATGCAACCCCGACAGTAAGGGGCTTGGTCTGTCATAGAACACTCACCTGAAGAGACGAGCCCTCACATCCAGGCATTTCACTTCAGTAGCCTCATCTAGCAGAGCTAGAAAAGCTCTGTCTGGACAAGCTACACTGAAGGAGCATCCTGCAGCCCCCAGTACAAGGAGCTGGAGCTGCTGAAGTGAGTCCAGAGGAGGTCACAGGGATGGTCAGAGGGCTGGAGCCCCTCTGCTGTGGAGTCAGACTGAGGGAGCTGGGGCTGTGCAGCCCAGAGAAGAGAAGGGGCTACAGGAGAGAGACTTCATACAAGAGATTGTAGTGATAGGAGATGGGGGATGGGTTCAAGTTAAGAGAGGGCAGAAATTGCTCCCTGTGAGGGTGCTGAGGCACTGGAACAGGTTGCCCAGGGAGGTTGTGGCTGCTCCATCTCTGGCAGTGTCCAAGGCCAGGCTGGATGGGGCTCTGGGCACCCTGGTCTGGTGAGAGGCATCGCTGCCCATGGCAGGGGGGTGGCCCTGGGGGAGCTCTGCGGCCCCTTCCCACCCAACCCAGTCTGTGAGTCTATGATTTATTTGCTTTTGCTGAGCTCCAGCTGAAGATGCAGCAGATGCATCAAACACAACCCTGGCAGAGGAGCAAATGTGAACAAGGAGCCCTCTTGCGATCCAGGCGGTGATTTTTTGTGTCTCTGTGCTCCCTGGTCATCAGCTGCCTTTTTGCAAAGGCAGGAGGCTCTCAGGGCTCCAGACCAAAGCGGCCACACACACGGCTCAGGGCAGGGTGCCCAGCCGTGGCTGCTCGTGGTTACCTAGTGATGGAGAGAAAGAAGCTGGAGAGAGTCTTCTGGCTGGGAGGTGCTGCCAGGCGAAGGAGACGATGGAGCCAAGCAATGCAGAAGGAGCTGTTGATTACAGATCAGAGCCTACAGCAAGCAAAGGGAGAGAAAAAGGAGATGTGTGGATATCAAATGGTGGGAAAATACCCATCCACATGCACAGACTGCAAACCAAGAGTCCTCCCTGGATCAATCACTCTCCCAAGGTGCAGCCACTTGCCTGAAACCCCGCTCAGTAGCACAAGATTGCTGCAGCAGCACAGAGGCTTCACAAGCCATCCCTGCTGAATCCCCAAACTGGATTATTCATAGAATCAAAGTGGCTGGAAGGGAGCTCCAGAAGCATCAGGTCCAGCCCTCATCCCAACAGCTCCCCAACCCCTAGGCCATTGCCTCAAGTGCTTGAGCTACTCAGTTTTTAAACCCCTCCAGCGATGGGGACTCCATCCCTTCCCTGGGCAGCCTGGTCCAGTGCCCAGCCACTCTCTCAGCAAATAATTTCTTCCTCAGATCCAATCTAACCCTCCCCTGATGCAGCTTGAGCTCATTTCCCCTCATCCCATCGTTAGGAATTTGGGAGAAGAGACCAGCAGCAGCCCTGCTACAACCTCCCTTGAGGTAGCTGTAGAGAGCACTAAGGTCTCCTCTCAGCCTCCTCTTCTCTAGACTAAACAACCCCAGTCCCCTCAGCTGCCCCTCACAGACCCTGTTCTCCAGCCCTCTCCCCAGCCTCCCTGCCCTGCTCTGGTCCCTCTTCAGCCCCTCAATGTCCCGATACTGTGGCTCCCAAAACTGCACCCAGTACTCACAGTGTGGTCTCACGAGCACAGAGTACGGGGGCACCATCCCGCCCTCCTTAAAACCCCCATGGTTACAGGTAGTCAGGACCCTACTGCCATCAGAGTGGGGAAACCCCCACCTTTGAGAAGATGCTGCTTCTGCACCCGCTGTTGTAGGGGTTGTGTCCCTGAAGGCAGCAGGGCTGCTCTGGACTGTGGATCACACCCTCTCACCTGAAGGACAAAAAGGATCTGAGCGATGGAGCCTTGAAGTGCTGTAACGACGATTCATTTCCAAACCCTGAGAATGCTGGAAGGCAGAGATTTAATTAAAGGCTTTGGTGATGATGCAGGTAGAGGAGTGAAATGGGTTCCGCTTCACAAGCAGCTGCTGAAGCTGGTGGGATTCATGGGTGCCCAGCAGCTGGTTCGACCTGTATTTGTCTTGTCTGCTCTGCAGATGAGGAAGAAGCCAGGGAAATCTATGTTTTACTTGAAAATGTCTCCTTGTCCTGGTGTTTTGCAAGAGCTGTAGCTCGCCTGATGTGGTACTGCTCTCTCTGCTGCTGTTCCCACAGGACCCAGCACAAGGAGCCACAGGAAGGGTTTACTCTGTCCTTTAGGGCTGCCAAGGACATCTCCTACCCTACTGAAAGCTTCCAGTGCTGGGTTGTACCTCAGAGGGTTCAGCCTGGCATGACCCTCCCCTTTCACCCCCACCCAGCCTGGATGTGGTTTTTGCTGTGGTGCCTCCTTGGTAGCCTCCTTGGCTCCCCACTGCTCGCCCTGGTCTGGCAGAACCCTGGATCACAGAATCTCTTTGCTTGGAAGAGAACTTTAAGATCATCACCATTGCCCCAGCACTGCCGGGTGACCCCTAAACCCCATCCCTCAGCACCAGCTCCACACATCATTTAAATCCCTCGAGAGACCGGGATCAGCACAGGTGGGGAGCTCTTCCCGGATGGGACTTCACAACCACAGGGATCAGCAGCTGCTCAGGTTGGCTCTGGATCCCACTGGCTGCTGCAGGCTCAACACCTCCCGTTGCAGCAAGGGTGCTGAGATAGTTATTTATGGAAAAGCTTCTCCGTGGAGCTGGAGTGATTTACAGGTGGCCGTGCCCTGTCTCTGAGCGCAGGGAGAAGCAGCCAGCGGTGAACACCGATGCTGCAAACCTGCTGGCACGAAGCAGCCCCCTAAGTGAATGAATTTCCTCGGGTGGCAGGAGAGGGTTTGCTTTGCAGTGTGATTAATATCCTTTAAAAACCCCCCACAGTAAATTAATCTCATTATTTCCTCTCTCTGGAAAAAAGACTGAGAGCCCAGTGACTGCTCCTTGTGTTCTGAGTTCTCGGGGATTTAATGAGAGCTGGTTGATGGTTTGCTGCTCCCTCATCTCCTCCCTGCCATTTGGCTTCGCACTCCATTACCCGAGAAATGGTCTCCCTTGGGGGGGATCACGCCTCCTCCTCGTCTGACCCTGGCTCTCCACTCATTTCCAGTCTACTTCTTGCCTGGCCCTGGGTAAAAGCAAAGTGATGATGGCCCGGATCAGCGGCCACGGCAGGGAGTCAGTGATGAGCTGCCCTCAGGTTCACTAATGGCTGCAACTTGAGGAATCAGAGGAGTCCCACGGTACCAGAGGGGTCTCATCACACCAGAGGGGTCTCATCACACCAGAGGGAGCTGATACCTGTCAGAGCAGCATCTTCCCGCAGCTCCCCAGCCTGTTCCACCTCCCTGCTCTCCCAGTGCCTTTAGCATCCTCCCGGTGCCTTTAGCCAGCCCTCCCTCAGCAGAACAGCAGAGCTATTGCTTTGCTTCCCACACCTCCTTCCTGTGAACAGCCCTATCCTGCCTCCCACTGCAGGTCCATCAGGATGTAGCAGCCTATCTCACACATCAGCTGTTTCCTCCGGTTCCAAAGGGCTGGCTGGGATTTTACAGGAGAGAAGCGCTCAGCTACCCCTCCTGCTTTGCCCTCCAGAGGCCTGAGGATGCTGGTGGGGAAGAACATCCTCTGGGGTTCCCGCTTGCTGTGGGCTCTCAGAGCTCAAGCTCTGGGTCTCAGCTCCTTCACCACCTCCCTGCACTGAGCGGGGACCCAGCGGCCTCTCTCCACAGTCCCCAGCAGACTGGTTGCAGTGTGAAACCACCAGAACCACATCCAGGCACGAGGACTAACCCCAAACACTTCCCCAACCACCTGCAACCAGTCCCAGTCACTGAGCGATGGTGCTGCTGCTTCTCCCCACACCGAGTTAGGTTCCCCATTGCAGTGCCAGTGCAGGCAGAGGACTGGTCTGCAGTGCCTCAGTTTCCCCTCTTAGAAATACAGGGGAGTTTTTACTCCTTTGCCTCCTCAGGGATGTTTTGCCTCTTTGCCACAGGGCTCTCGAGGACAGGAACCATCTGCTGCCAGGGCCCCACACAGCGATGCCCTGCAGGACCCGCCTGCTGGCGTTAAACACAGCTCTACAGCTGGTTCTCACTATAAACCCACCAGAGCAGGAGCACTGACGGTCTGGAGCCGTCATCCTTGTCCTCATGGCCATTGTGCAGACTGGGATGAACTGGGGGGTCTCCAGAGCCAGGCTGCTTCACTTCCACTCCCCTTGTTCCATGCCAGGAGGAGCCAGACCCGCTTGAAGAACAGACAGAGCTGCCCCTTGTAAATCTGGAAGACAAAGCCCCGGGTTGTGCTGAACCTCAACGGGCAGGAGGAGTCCATCGCCTTCCCACCTCTTCAGATTTGAGCATCGGGGACCTTGTTTATTCCACAGCCCCCCCAAACTCATCGTGGGTGGTTTCTCTGCAGCAGGCTCTGGGGAGGGAAGGGGGAGAAAAAAAACCCCAAGGCAATTATTTACTTAATTCCCTATTATTTGCTTCTTCTTTACCTCCCTGTGGAAAATCCCAGCTGGAAGGAGTTAGCAGTCTGCAGCAGGGAGATCACACTCCACGCAGAGATTCTCTCTCAATACCCCGAGAGCTGGGGCATCTGCTCGTGGAATTTACCCTCCCCAGAGCCACAGAGCAGCCAGGAGCTGCCGTGGCTCCTCCCGGCCTCCGCATGGACTGGGGATAAACTGCTGCTCTGACATTTGGCTGCAGAGAAGAGGGATGGAGCCACCCACTGTGCCCAGGTCTGCCCTGTCAAACCTGAGGCTGTCATGGGTTCTGGTGTTTCAGCTCACTCAGGTCACCGGAGCTCTCAAAGGACAATCCTTCCCATCCTGGTTTTCCCAAAGAACAATGGAATGATGAGTCCTGAAGCAGCAGTGTCTGCGTTTAAACTCTGCTGGGTCCAGGCTGAGGAGGCTGAGATCAGCACAGAACCTCCCGACCCACTGCTGGGAGCCCCCCCTCAGCGCTGCTGAAGGCAAGGTGGCCACAGCCAGGTGCTTTTCAGCGCTCACTGAAACGTGGTAACGATCAGAGAGCAGGGTGGGATCCATCCTCTCACATCCAGGCAGTCTAATCCCAATCCCCACGCCACATTCCTGCCTCCCTTTGAACTGGAGTCTCTTTCCGCTGCACCCCAGCAGCAGCGTTTCCCATCCAGAGGGGGTCAAACTCAACCTTTTCAAGTCTCAGCCCACAGGGGATTAAATCCTTGGAAGCTCTGGGAACAGCTGGAGCTGGGCACGGATGTGATCCCAGGCGAGATCCCAGCCCTGCTCCCCACAGCCTCGGCAGGCAGGGGCATGAGGCTGGGTTAGGAATCAGCCAGCTCCTAAGACCCCCAAACACTGAAACACACTGCCCCATCCACCTCAGGCTGCCCCCCTGCACCCAGAGGCTCCTTCTCTCCTCATCAAGGTTGGAAAAGACCTTCAAGATCATCCAGTCCAGCCGTCTGCCCTACAACCTCCCACCACTAAACCACAGTGACACCTGCCCGTGCACCACCAGCAGGGTTTAATGGGCAGGGTGGGAGTGGTTTGATGGTTGGACTGGATGATCCTGAAGGTCTCTTGCAACCTTCACAGTTCTGTGATTCTAAGAAGGAAGGACAGCAGCTCTTAACCCATCTGGGTGCCTCCAGAAACCCCCAAACCCAGGGACCAGGACAAAGCTTCAGCCCCTGCACTGCAACGGTTTGCATTGGTCTTACGGGTGGGCAGGTCAGACCCTCTGAAGCAGGGGAGGAACTCACCTCACTACAGTCCTGCCCCTCGAAAGGGACTGTAACAGCACCACCAGCACGAGTCCCATCCCACAGACACCCCCGTAGCCCCCGTTTGCACCACAGGGCTCACACGAGGGCTCAGCGCCTCCTCGGTTTGGGAACAACCATCTGCAACCGAGGGGCTGCTTGTGCAGGCTCCAGCTGGACTGGAAGAGCCCCAGGAGCACAGCAGACCCCCAGAGCTGATGCTAAGCACCAAGTGTTTTCCTTGAGACATCTCTGCCATCACCACCTCTCTTTTTCCTTTGGTCCAAACCTCGTCTCAGCTCCCCAAGAGCAGGAGCTGCTATTTATTGTCGCCTTAGCCCACTGTGGTCCTCTGGGGTTTCTTTCTCCTCTCTGTCTGCCCGAGGAGAAGGAGCACCTTTCTCTTGCAGAAGTTGGGATGGGGGGGTGAGTGTGGCTGTCCCTGCCCGCCTGGTTCCCCCCATCATCAGCTCTCAGCAGAGTGAGGGCAGCTCTGACAGCTGCACAGCTCCAGTACCTCTGTGGCAGATGATTTCTGTGGCCAGGGAGAGCCAGCAGCTCTCAGGGAGGGAAAGCAGGGCTTAAACATCGCTCTGCCCCCAAGGAGGCTCAGAACAGCACCTGAGGCTCCACAGACTGAGCTGATTACAAGGGTCACCAGCTCTCTGGCTTCAGGGCTTCAAGCTGGAGGCAGGAAAATCGTCCCCTTGAGGAAGCTGCTTCTTCCTTCAAAGCAGCTGGGGCTGCAGGTCCTCTGCTGCCAGATGCTGCCTCAGGTCAGAGGCTGTCGGGCTGAGATGAACTGGGAAGCAAAACCATCCCATACTGGAGGGACTTGATGATCTCGGAGGCCTTTTGCAATCTTAATGACTCTCTACATTTCTTAATGACCCGGGTGACCTGGCAGGGCTGGGTTTACAGTCAGGCTCCATGACCTTAAAGCTCTTTTCCAACCTAAACCTGACTGCCAGTGGCCAACGGGACTCTGCACCTGCACGCGTGCCCTCAGATCATTCTCCTCGACCCCAGGGCTAAAGGGCAAAGCAGCACCTTACCTCTGTAGAATGAAATCTCCCTTCCCTGCCAGCCGCCCGGTGAGGACAGAGGGAACCCTACACAGCCCCAGCCTGCTTGGTTTTGCTGGAAGGTTTTGTTGTTCCAGGCTGTGGCAGGAAGGGCTGAAGGCTCTCAGCCAGGGGAGCCCTCTTGGCTGCTGATTATTTCCAGCATCTTGAAGAGCATCGATGTGGCCAGAGGGGGACTGTGCCAGCTCCTCTGGTGGTGATACCCACAGCCTGGCAGGAAGAGAGGCAGAGGAGCACAACTAGCATCACAAGTTCAGCATCCACATCTTCACAGACTCACAGGGATCGGAAGGGACCTCCAAAGGTCATCCAGTCCAATCCCCCTGCCACAGCAGGATCCCCTAGATCCAGTCACACAGGAACAGCCCAGGTGGGTTTGAAACATCTCCAGAGGAGACTCCACAACCCCGCAGGCAGCCCCTTCCAGAATTCCAGCCCCCTCCCAGAAAAGAAACTGGATAGCCTGGTCTAGGTCTAAGGATCTGGAGGGATGTTCCTGTAGGGAACTGGCTGCAGTGAGGTGGAACATGAGAACGTGGCCTTTCATCCCAGGGATTGACTGCCTTTTGTCCCCTGGCACCAGGGAAGTCTCCAGAAAAGGCAGCTGCCTGTCTGTCCATGGCTCCATCCATCCATCCATCCATCCCTCTGCTCCCGCTTGACTATAGAGCAGGAACTGCAACCCTCAACATTTGCATTCCCCAAATTCCTCCGCTGATCTCCGCAGGGATAACATCCTAGTTATCCTTTGTTTGCAAATACAGATCCCCCGCCAGACTGATGAGCTGGGAACTAACTGCCTTTCAGCTGAAGGCACCAGGATGTGAAGGGAGGAGGATTTCATAAACAGGCTGTTAAGGAAGGAGTGACCTTGCCCCCTCCCACCACCCCCCAAGGCTTGAGCATCGGTGGTCTGTGCTCTGCAGATGGAAGGATGGGGGAAGGTTGGGAAAGCCCTTCAAGATCATCAAATCCAACCCTTAACCCAGCTGTCCCAACCCACTGCTGAGCCCTGGCCCTGAGCTCTTTTAAACTCACCCAGGGATGGCGACTCAACCCCCTCCGTCAGGGCTGGGACTGGCTCCAAGGAGCTGGAATTCATCCTGTGGTCACTGTGACCTCCTCCAATTTACACAACAGCAAGAATATTCCAAAGCCTTCTGCAAGCGCTGCTGCTCCTCAAGGCTACGAGGGGCAGCTGGAGGACTGGGGGTGTTTGGTCTAGAGAAGAGGAGCCTGAGAGGAGACCTTAGTGCTCTCGACAGCTCCCTAACAGGAGGTTGTAGAGAGGCTGCTGCTGGGCTCTTCTCCCAAATTCCTGATGATAGGATGAGGGGAAATGGCCTCAAGCTGCAGCAGGGGAGGGTTAGACTGGATCTCAGGAAGAAGCTCTTTGCTGAGAGAGTGGTTGGACACTGGACCAGGCTGCCCAGGGAGGGGATGGAGTCCCCATCCCTCCAGGGGTTAAAAACCAAGTAGCTAGAGCACTTGAGGCCATTGTCTGGGGGTTGGGGAGATGATGGGATGAGGGCTGGGCTGGTGATGCTGGAGGTCCTTTCCAGCCAGGAGGATTCTATGATTTCCAGCAGTCCACATGCTGTTTTGTTTCAACTGCTGTCCTCTGCAGTGAAGAACAGAGCAAGGACGGGGGTTTACTGGGGTGGCTTTCAACTAAAGCCCTTAAATGGGTGACTAACACCGAGTCTGGTGGGAGTTAAGCTCATGCTTTACTCTAGGCACCTGTCCCAGTGCACAGCTGACACAGGGCTCAGCCCAGCCCAGTTGCTGTGACCAGGGGGATTGGACTGGATGATCTTTCAAGGTCCCTTCTGATCCCTGATGATTCTATGATCCAGACTTGGCCAGGCAGGAGCATCCTGCCCAGGGCATGGGGACAGCAAAGCCATGGGTGTGCAGCAGAACACCGAGAGAACTGCCTGGTGCTGGTAGCTGACACCAGCTCAGAAGGGGGTTATCACCCACAGAAGGGGGTTTTCACCCCACAGAAGGGGGTTTTCACCCCACAGCCCAGGGCTGCCACTGCACGTTGCCGTTTCAGAGGCTGGTGGGCTGGCAGGACAAGAATCCCTCGGTCGCACAGGGACAATTAACGGGTGACACCAGCAATTGCAGCTGGATTGATCACCTTGCTCTGGCAGGTTCACTCAGAGGTAAGCACTAGCGACACGGTGCCACGCGCTCTAGTTATGACAGGACCTGATTTGTGGTCTCTGCTGCGATTAATTGGAGCTCACAGCAACACTCAGGGAAGGTAAATGAGCACAGGGGTTCACCCTGTCCACACAGAGCTCCAGCGCAGCGTTCCTGCTCCACACAGCTCTAATGTGATTCCCTAGGGGTGGTGTCTAGGAGGGACTCCTAAACAGAGGGTCTTCTCCTCCTCTACTCTGCACTGGTGAGGCTGCAGCTGGATTCTTCCCTTACAAGACAAACCATGTTTTACACTGCACCTCTCGCTCCTCTTCCAACCTCTTTAATCAGCAGAGGCAAACACAAGCCCCAGCTGGACAGAGCCAGCATCCGACAGGGTCAGCAACTCCTAACTCACAGCAATAGGACAAGTAGTTTTCCGAGACCTCTTCTACCAGAAGGACACTCTGGAGATGATTTATACAGAGGTCCTGTGAATGTTTCAGGCTCATCTGGTGCCAGCTGGCAACGCAGGAGCAGCCAAGCACCCCTGGGGCTGAGCCAGGATGGGAAATACAACCTTCTCTTGTGCTGCTCTCCATCCAACAGCTTCAGGTTTGATGTTGCAGCCACCTCCTGTAGGGAGAAAGGATCTGAAACCTTCGTCTCTCTGGGGTCACTGCATCATCTCAATCTTTCATGGGTAGGGATGGGAGCTTCATGAACCCACCTTACCTGCTGCCTCGTTTATTCAGCATCAGGCAGGGAGGGTGAATTTGGGGAATTATGTTAACTCAAAGAGTTCTCCTAGGTAATTCTGAGCCTGGGAGTCTAAGCCAGCCTGGGAGTCTAAGTCTAGAAGGCAAATTCTTGAGCTCTACTACTTCTTTTCTAGGTAGAGGAAAGACCAAGGAGAAAAGAAAGAGACCTTGTCTGACCCTGAGGAACCAGCTACCAGAGCTGCTTCAAACACGATCACAAGCACCTTCTGCTGGGGAAGATGTGGCTCCTACCTGCCTGCTACCCTTGAAATGGCCATGAAATCCAGGCTGTGCCCTCTTGTCTGCTCTCTGCATCTCTGCCTGGCTCTGCTGGAAGCTTCATCTTAAAATGGAACAAAGGAAATCATGGAATTCTTAGGGATGGGAAGGGACCTGGAAAGATCATCCAGTCCAGTCCCCCTGCCACAGCAGGATCACCCAGACCCAGTGGCACAGGAACACAGCCAGGCAGGGCTGGAACGTCTGCAGAGAAGGAGACTCCACAACCCCCCTGGGCAGCCCCTTCCAGTGCTCCGGGACCCTCCCTGGGAAGAAGGTCCTGCTGATATTGGTAGGGAACCTCCTCTGTTCCAGCTGGCACCCAGTGCCCCTTGTCCTGTCCCCAGATGCCCTTGAGCAGAGCCTGGCTCCATCCTCCTGACACCCACCCCTCACAGATTTGGAGACAGGAATGAGGTCCCCCCTCAGCCTCCTCTTCTCCCAGCTCAAGAGCCCCAGCTCCCTCAGCCTTTCCTCATCAGGGAGCTGCTCTCCTTCCTTCATCATCTTGGTTGCTCTACTCTGGACACCCTCCAGCAGCTCTGTGTCCTTCTGGAGCTGAGGTGAAAAATCCAAACACAGAGGAGGACACACAACAGCACAGAGCAGGGACTGTATTTCCAAGCCCCATCAGCTGATTATTCCACCCTCTCTGCAATTCCTAATGCTACCCAAGCAGGTTAACTTAATTTCCATTAATGAAACTGCCTCTCAACGCTCGGGTCCGCAGTGACCATCCCATCCGTTTGTAATAGCCAGTAGTGCTCCACCAGAGCAGAGCATCTACATCATCCTCGAAGACCTTGCTTCTGGGGCAACGAAACGCACCGGGTCCTCTGTGAGAGGTGGTTGATGGACTCTTTCTTTTCCACTCTGTACTCTCTACGTTCACACTGGGCATGAAAACATTTATAGTTTTATATATATAAAACATTTCTATATTAAAACATATATGGGTTTATATATTAAAACAATCTATAGAAGGTGAGGGGGCTCACCTCTCCTTTCCCTCCGTGCTGCTGGTGTTAGAGTCCTGCCGAGCCCTCGGAAGCAGCTCTGCTGTTCAGCACAGTTGGCTTTTGAATGAAACATGAGGTTCCTCAGCAGCTCAGGAGGCTGAGCAGGCTTTAGCAGCCCAGCCCCAGCCTCAGCACAAGGGTTGCCCTTTAATTCCACTTCAATAAATTCAGTGGTGCTGGTTTTGCCCCCGCTCAGAAAGGAGCTTAGTGGCAAAGTCAAAACAGATCGCAGCCAAAGGGAGAGACTAATAAAGCCAGCCCATAGATGAGGTCCAGCGAGCGTCTCCTAGGAACAAGCGAGCGCTCCCGCGGACGAGGCGGACCATCCACGCAGAGAAGGCAAATCCCCGCTGCTGGTCCTCCCCTGGTGCCATTGCCGAGGAGCAAATCTCTATGTGAAGAGCTGGTGAGAAGGGCTGCGAGCGGAGAGGCCCTGGAAAGACCAGAAAAAGAACGAACGAAGACTCTAACTCCCCTCTCTTGGGCGGCAGCGGCCGCGGAGCAGACAAAGTGCCCTTTGTGAGCCGCTCTCCCGCGGAAGCCTGGTGGGGTTGGAACCCGGCGGTCGCAGCCTCCTCTGGTGTAAAACCTAAAGGAGAGGCTCTTGGTGCTGGTGTTTGCCTCTCTCTTTTTGCTGCTGAATATCCAAAGCGATGGGCAAATTGCTGAGCTGTGCTCTTCCCGGGATAGGAATCAGCCTTGTGGTTGTGCTGAGGAGAGGGGTAAGGTGCTTAAACTCGGCGTGGAGATTATCCCTAGACACCGGCAGTAAGCTCCTGCTTACTCCTCATGTGAAATCAGCACAAAGATTGTTTGCTAACTGGCACGGTATTAGCTAAGGATGAGAGTTTTGAGGAGGAATTAAGGCCCTTCCAAAAATCCCTTCCAGCTCAGGGGGATCTGGAGGTCTGGTTAACAGTGACACCCTACAACCCCCCCCAGCAAAGCACCTTTGTCTTTACTTTCTTTGCTCTGAAAGCCTGAGAAGTCAACAGGGACTGATCCTGCTGCCTTCTGTGACCTGGGGGAGGCTGTGGGGGTCACAGCCTGATTCACAGGTGTGGTTGGGGCACTAAATGCTTCAGCAAAGAGGCTGCAGAGAGGTCAGGGGTGGCCTCTTCTCACAAAGAACAAGGGACAGGACTAGAGGAGATGGCCTCAAGCTGCCCCAGGGGAAGGTGAGGTTGGCCCTGAGGAGAAACTGCTCCCTGGAAAGGGTCCTCACTGCCCAGGGAGGGGGTTCAGTCGCCATCCCTGGCTGTGCTTCCGAGTCGTGGAGATCTGGAGCTCAGGCCCAGGGTTTGGGGGTGGGATGGGCCAGCTGGGGTCAGGGCTGGACTCAACAATCTGAGAATCTTCTAGGTTGTAAAAGCCCTGTGTGACTGTAAAGGTCCCAGGAAATAGGTCACATCACATCACTGGAAGCCTGGGAGCTGCCTTTTCTCTTCTATCACCAGGCAGGTTGCTAAGCAAAGCACAAGCTACCTGCAAAGACTCCCTTGTGGCTAAAACCACTGTCTCAGCAGGGTCTGTGAGCAGAGGACACATCGTGATCATCGTCATCCTGCCTTTCCTCCTGGGAAGGAGAAATGGGAGCCCTGTAAGGAAAACCGAAGCGGAGAACAGGGCAGAGCAGTGAGAGCAATGCAGCCCTGCAGATGTGGAGGCTCCCCGCGTGGCTGCTGACCTACAAAGGATGCTCAGAGCAGACAAAGTGCTGCTCGTGGGACCGATACAGCAACTCGGATGCAGAATCATAGCATCACAGGGTTGGAAGGCACCTCCAAAGGGCAGCCAGTCCAACCCCCCTGCACCAAGCAGGGCCAGCACTCACCAGACCAGATGGTCCAGAGCCCCAGCCAGCCTGACCTTGAATGGCTCCAGGGATGTGCCCTCCACCCCTTCTATTCCAGGGATCCCCCAGGCTCAGACTGAACTCCTGTGCAGCCCAGATCTCCTGGTTTTGCAGATCTCTAAGCACCTAAGAGATCTTTCAACACCTCCAGGGGTATTTCAACACCTCCAGGGGTAGGGACTCAACCTGCTCCCTGGGCAACCTGTTCCAAAGCCTGACTACTCTTTACTAGTCAGGTGAATGGTTTTTCCTTTCCCAAGCAACTCTTCCTCTCTTGTTTCCTCCCCTGGAGGCAGGAAGGCTGGAGGGATGTGCTTTCACACAGCCCCCTTTTCTTCCACGGAGATCCTTCATAAAGATGCTGGGGAGGGTGAAGACAGAGCGGTCGGAGGAGCAGGAAACACAGACAAATATGCAAAACCCCTGGAAACGCCGCCCAGGCAGCGATTTCAGCAGGAAAACAATGCTGAGCAGCATCATTCCCCCCCTCCCCGTAGCTGTGAGTCATTCAGCAACCTTGAATTAAGCTCACACCTCGGCTGTCTCTGCGTGGCCTCACGAGAGAGGAATGAAATCCTTCATCAGCAGTCCCAAAGCACCCCGAAACCCCTCTCTCCAAACAGCCTAAATATTAGAAAGGTCTTAATTAAAGCCAGGCAGCTGGCAGCGGCCCCGCGATGATTAATGGGTTCACACAGCTCCCTGCGCCCTGGCTCAGCCACGCTGGGCTAATGGTTGAGAATTTCATAGCCTGAGCAGTCCCTCTGCTCTCAGGGAGCCTGCTGATTTTTCCTGGAGATGGGTACAATCATAGAATCCTTAGGGATGGGAAGGGAAGTCCAAGATCATCCAGTCCAGTCCCCCTGCCACAGCAGGATCACCCAGACCCAGTGGCACAGGAACACAGCCAGGTGGGGCTGGAACGTCTGCAGAGAAGGAGACTCCACAGCCCCCCTGGGTAGGAGCCCTGTGGCTGGAGACATCAGGGGCAACAGAAATCTGCCCCATGTGCTCTGCTGGCAGAACAACTTCCGAGCTCCTGCCTGACCACCAGCAAGTTCAAACCTGCAGAGGAAAAGAAACAGCTGGCAGAAAGAGGTGAAATCTTCCAAGAGGAGAATGTATTATTTATCCTGCGGGGGAAACCAAGCGGCACTGATGGCCCTGGAGGAAGAAAGAAGACATCTGGGTCCAGCAGTTCCCTGCTCCTATGAAATAACCAGGGACGTTTTCAGGCGGATCCTGCTGGAGGCAGCAAAAACACAGACGTGGGAGAGCAGGGCAGGAGCTGGTAAAGGTGAGGGGTTCACGCTCTGAGGGGCTCCCAAAGCCACCCTAGACCTTGCAACCAAGTTGGGAGAGCATCTGGAATGGGAACAGATGGGTCAGGATGCTGCTGAGAGAAGGACCCTCAAGAAGAAGCCAAGAATCAAGCTGTTCCCAGAGTAGGGATTGTCTGCCTCCTCCTTTGCCAGAGGTTCGCTGGGGAAATTCAGGTTCACTCACCTTCCCTGACCACGTCGGGGATGATTTCCCAATGAATCCAGCTGAACCTCCTCTGATTTCAGTTCTAGTTTGGTTTTCAGGGGAAAAAACCAGCCCCAGAGCCACAAACACCCAGTATCCTCTCACTCATCAGCCTGGGTCTCACCCACCACGTACCCACCTCAGCGTGGATCCCTGCAGCACACTTGACCACAGTCCCTGAAGCACAGTTTTCCCACCCCAGACCCCGTCACGAGTGTTTTTAAGTAGGACAGGTGGTTCCACAACTGTGCCCAAGGGATGGAGAGGAAGGCTCTGCTGTCCCAAAGCAGCAGCCCCTCACTGCGAGCCCTGCCGGCCAGCAAACAGCCCCCAGGAGAAGCCTGGAAGGGGAATAAACAGAAGGGATATTTCCATTTCACAGCTTTTGTGGCCAAAGGCAGAGGTCCCCTTTGGCTGAAGCGGTGTCTGATCTCAGCTGTCCCTCAGGCTTTGAACTCTGCTGCTGGCAGAGCAGGGACGTGAGAGGTAGAGATGCTCGTTGGCTGCTGCAGCTTATTTCTGCTGGGGCAGGTTCCTTTCCCTCGGAGCTGGAAGAGGGCTGTGCCCCTTTCAGCAGCTGCTGTAGCATGAAGCTCTGGCAGCAGCATTTCAGCCCCCAGAGCTAGAACAGGCAGCGATTGTTAGCTGGGGTCTGGAGTCCAAGCCCCCAGTCACCGAATGGCCTCCTTCAGCTTTGTCTGCTGTCACCGGCTGTTTAGCGGTGGAAATGATGGTCAGCAGCCTGACCTCTGGAATTTCTTGTCATTTAGAGGGACAACCTCAAGAGCTGGACAGTCCTGAGCCAGGTTTTAACACTCACTGGCCTTCAGAGAGCCTAGAAAAACCCCCAGCATCACAATCGCAGAACCATTGAGGTTGGAAAGACCTTCAAGGGCATCAAGTCCAGCCCTGACCCAGCTGTCCCATCCCATCCCATCCCATCCCATCCCATCCCATCCCATCCCATCCCATCCCATCACCCTGTCCTTGAGCTCCAGGTCTCCACGACTGGGAAACACAGCCAGGGATGGCGATTCAACCCCTCCCAGGGCAACCTGTGCCAAGGCCTGAGGACCCTTTCCAGGGAGCAGTTTCTCCTCAGAGCCAACCTAACCTTCCCCTGGGGCAGCTTGAGGCCATCTCCTCTCTCCTGTCCCTTGCTCCTTGTGAGAACAGAACAACTCTCATCTCTCTACGCCCTCCTTCAGCCTAAACAAGCACTTGTCCCTCGTTTCATCCAGAAACAAACCACAGAAATAGATGCTTCAACACAAAAGCAGCTGCATACAAAGCACTGCAGCAGAAGGGTCGGGTAAGATAGGAAGGGCACATTAAAGTGACTGGGAACAGCAGCTAGAGCACCGCAGCCTCTTCTTATGGAAAGCAGAATAGAGGACACGATGCAGATGCAGCTCTTCTCTACACCAGTGTCAGCTCAGGTGAGACCTTGAACCGACAGAGGGATGTACTCGGAGGTTCTGGGTTATAAATCCATCTCATTTCTTTCCCTCCCCCTTGCTCTTTCGCTCCAGGCCTCAAGAAATTATAGGACCCAGCACAATTTCCCCTCCTGGTTTAGATTCACTCTTGAGACTGTAGATGAGAGACAGGAAGCCAGGGAGACCTCAGGATGATTTTAATTGCCTGTGGTTTTCTGCACGAAAGAGGAGAACAGATATGCAAGGACCTTTGTGAAAGACAGGCGGATGATTAAGGTTCTGCACTCCACAGAGCTGCTGTGGCACAAGCAGCCCTCTGAGCACGAGCTCTTAGCATCTCCTCATAGAGACACAGAGCATTCAAGGCTCTCTGCAGCTGGGCAACAAGTGCTGAGGGTGAGAGTACCTGAAACTACTGTGAAGGAAGCTAGGACTAGACAGTGAGAGGAGGAGACAGTGGGAAGTACCCCCATGACTGATTCTCTGTGCTTGCACATAGAATGCTTAGGGATGGGAAGGGACCTGGAAAGATCACCCAGTCCAGTCCCCCTGCCACAGCAGGATCACCCAGACCCAGTGGCACAGGAACACAGCCAGGCGGGGCTGGAACGTCTGCAGAGAAGGAGACTCCACAACCCCCCTAGGCAGCCTGGTCCAGTGCTCCGGGACCCTGGTAGAATCATCAAGGTTGGGAAAGACCTTCAAGATCATCAAGTGCACAGAACACCTCATCTCTCATTTCAGATGCACATCATTCTATGCAGCCATAGAATGTTTGTCCTTGTCCAGAGGTTTGCAAACATCTCTAAAGCCCCATTTCTTTAGGGTCTGGTCAACCCCTCACACCATGCTGATCGCTTAGTGGCACCTGGGTTTGCTCATCCTTTCAAGTGCTGCTGAGGAGGAGGCAGTGAAGGAGCCCAGTGAAGGGCAAAAAGGAAGCCAGACCTCATCTGGACAGGTTCACCCAAACACCCATTCAGGAGCAGCAGCTCTTCTCTACCCAAAGCACCGCTGCTGCTACACAGGATCATTAAGGTTGGAGGAGACCTCCAAGATCATCGAGTCCAGCAGTCAGCCCAAGCCCACCCTGCTCACTAAACCCCGTGTCCTAGTGCCACAGAGTGTTTTCTACCTCACCAAACACACCCCTTGAGGGACATTTTAGGCAGAAAAGCAGAGAAATCAGTACCTTTGTGACTCCAGGGCTTCTGAGACTCAATTAGACCCTAGAGCCAAGGGCTGGTGGTTTGGTGGATGCGGGAGCAGCATCAGTGGAGCTGTCAAACCAGTGGCTACTGCTTCTCCTTAGGATGCTGCTTCACCAAGCACATGAGGTCAACCGAGTGATGCTCCTCGAGGTTTGCCAAGGCAAAGAAATTACTTATCGCTTGATTTATAATTAAAAACCTTTTATAAATTCATGACAGAGCAAACAGTTTCGCTAGTGTAAGAATAAGCAGCTCTATAGGGTCACGTTTGAGACTTTAGAGGTAGGAAGATACTGTCAGAGATAGTTGGCAGCTCTGGAAGAGAAACACGAAGAGTAAATTATAGATGGGCACTAATGGAGGTAGAGGAGGAGATGCTGTGCATGGCTCTGTACACAGGAGCCTCCAGTTGGCTGCTAAGGAGCTGAGGGGAGTTTGTGGATGCTGCTTTACAGGGGAATACGAAATCCCAGTGGGTTTGCACTGCTGGTGCTCATGGTTCAACTGGACCAGAGGGGACAGAAGTCTTTAAAATCTCTCCTAGAATCATTCAGTTTGGAAAAGACCCTTGGGATTGCTAAGATCAACCATCAACCCTACTCTACAAAACTCTCTCCTAAACCATATCCCCCCAACACCACATCTGAAAGACCTTTAAACACCTCCAGGGGTAGTGGCACAGCTGAAAGACCTGTCCCTGAGCTCCAGGTCTCCACGACTGTGAAACACAGCCAGGGATGGCGATTGAACCCCCTCCCTGGGCAGCCTGTGCCAAGGCCTGAGAACCCTTCCCAGGGAGAAGTTTCTCCTCAGGGCCAACCTCACCTTCCCCTGGAGCGACGTGATGCCATTTCCTCTCACCCTGCCGGTTGTTCCTTGCAAGAAGAGACCAACTCCCACCTCTCCACATCCTTTCAAGTAGCAATGAAGCAGCAAGATGACCTGCAGAGTGATGCCAGTCCTGGGTGCCCACAATGCCCCCAACTCCACCACCTCCCCACCCGTTCCCCCACGTTCCAGCCCCGCAGCACCACGCAGCCTTTGGCTGTGCTGTCTGTATCAAGCTGGGATCTATCTTTGCCTCCTGACAGCGGTGACCTGCGAGAAGCAGTTGACAAGCAGTCATCGCCTCACGACCGCCGGCCCCATTCCGTGCCACTCACGCTTGATTTTTCACCAGAACAAGACAGGGCTGTTCCAACTGCTTCCATCAGCAGCTTGGAATGCTGCCCCTGAGCAGGGGCGCCAGCGCTGGCAGGAGAATGAGTTATTAGCCAAAGACGGTGCCTTTGTCCATCTCCAGTTTAAGGGAGAGACGCAGGCACCCAACCAACTGGCTGCTCGACGCCGATGGTGCTCTAGTGTTAACGGATTTCCAGCAGGCAGACAGGACCGAACTGCTTCTGAATCCGATGTCAGCCCGCTGCATCCCTCGAAATGGTGGAGGTGGCAGTGTCTGGGAGGATGCTGTGCCTGCAGTGGGTTAGGAATCACTCGGTGCAGACAGAGATGCACTCCAGCAAGGCTCTGCTCAGAGCCAGCAGCGTGACTGAGGATCGTTCTTCCTACAGATGGTTCACGCTGATCTCGGAATCGTTGGTGAATAAATGGGATTCTTTTCCCCCCCTTTTCTATTGAAAATGCTTCGCCTGGAAAAGAAATTGTTTGCTAAATCATAAATATTTGATCTTCTTCCCAGGAACAATCACCTGACTCCCCAGATCAGAGAAGCACTTAGGCTGCCCCTGGCTCACGCTCGGGTCCCCCCCCCTCCTTTTCTAAAGCTGACTGCAATTCTGAACACACCCAGGGCAACTGCATCCTCTCTTCAGAGAGAACACAGAGCCCCAAACCTCCCAGGCCCCGTTTCCCTCTGCCATGGGTAAATAGATCCTGTCCAGACCAGGCTCTAACTGGTCATACTTCTTCTTGACAGGAACAAAACGGTGCTGTTCCAACACCCTGCGAGTGGATGTCTGCTGCAGAGCCTCCTTCTTCCTGCAGCTAAAACGAATCTTCTGATTCCTAGCCCTAAATGTATTCCTCACCAGTCCTTGCCCTGCTGTTCTCATGCCAAGACTGTCTGTTAGCTGAAATTATTCCTTCCATCACACAGGGCAACCCCCTGTTGGTTTTACAGGCTGCAATCATGCTGCCTTTTTGCCACCGTTTTACTTTGCAAGACAAATCTTCTTCTCCCAAGCTTTGTTTTACACAATTGCTGAATCCCTTTGGTCGGTGGGAAGAGATCTTTAGGATCATAAAATCCAGCCTTTGATCCAGCACTGCCAGGTCACCACTAACCCCTGTCCCCCAGCACCAGGTCCACACATCCTTTAAATCCCTCCAGGGACGGTGACTCCATCACCGCCCCGGGCATTTGATAACCCTTTGGTGAAGAAATTCTTCCTAACATCCAGCCTAAACCTTTTCACTGAAGAAAACTGCCCCCAAACACATCCCTGCATTCATCCTTCCTGAATGTGAGTGACCAGAACGTCCCTTGGGGTTCCAGTCACAAAGAGCTCGATAGCCCTTGTTGACTCTGCAGGACGGGGCAGGGCACCTGAGGCTGCAGAACAGAGCACGTGTTTGCAGAGAGCTCGCTAGCCCTAGCCCTCTCCGCAATAACCCAACCGAACTGGTAGACAGAGCAGGTGCAGCCAGTCTTATCTGTCCCAAGCTAGCAGCATCTTGCTCTGGCTCGCTCCTCTCCACGCTACGAGCCTGCCTTACAGCAAAGTGGATTACGCTTGATCCCGAGGTGAATAACCTTGTACTTCACACCGTTCCATTTCACACAGCCCTACTGCTTAATCTTCAAGGTCACCCAATCCTTCTCGCACGGTATCTTGATCTTCCTGTTATTGATGTGCCTCACCACTTTGTCTCGGTAGCAGAAGGCGATCTCATTAACTGCCTCCTCTTTCTGAGCCAAAGTCACTAATACAAATATTAAGCGAGATAGATCCCAACGCTGCTCCTTGATAAAGTCTCCATAAGCTCCCTCCAATCTTTCTTCCCTTTATGGTATCGCTCCCTGCCATCTGCCCGCTACCTCAGTGCTCGCACTGCTTTCTAATCCCTGTCTTCTCCAGTTTATCTAACTCCCCGTGGATCAGGGCATCAAATAATTACTGGTTCTTGCATTTCTCTGCCAAGGAGATGGGTTGCTCTGTTACTTAAAGGTACCACAAACGTTTGGCTCAACCTCTGAAGACCCTACGTTACTTTTTTCCACCTATTCCTTGCTCATTCCTCTGCCACCCAGATGGCTCTGTTATCGGAGTGAGAGGTGAGATCCTGCACGTCCACCCAGGTGAGATTAGCACATCCACCCAGGTGAGATTAGCACGTCCACCCAGGTGAGATTAGCACGTCCACCCAGGCGAGATTAGCACATCCACCCAGGTGAGATTAGCAAGTCCACCTGCCCCAGAGCCCTCCTGGTTGACATTAAATGCTGTAAACTCAGGCATCAACCATCTATTTTTAAGAAGTTGTGCTCACCAGAGTTTCAATGTTTCACCTGAATAAGATTTGTTCTCACTTAATGACCCCGAAGGTGGAGAGGAACAGGCAGGTCCCCCTGACAAACCCCATTCCTGGTGCTTTGTTCCTCCCTAAGCATCACATAAAATCCTTAGGGATGGGAAGGGACCTCGAAAGATCATCCAGTCCAATCCCCCTGCCACAGCAGGATCACTCACGTTCTGATATCGTTTCAGTCCTAGAAGATGGACAGGCAATTCTCTGCTAAGTAAGTGGAGAACTGGCTCTTCTTCAACGTGGGAACTCACCTGCCAGGGACCCCACATAACAAGCAGTAACGTTACAAAGCCCAGAGAGATTATAAATAGAATAAAAATATGTTGTCATAGATTATAACAGAATTAGAATATAATGGAAGAGTACAAAGCCCAGGGAGAGTAGAGAGGGACCTGGGGGTCTTGCTGGACAGTAAACTCAACACGAGCAAGCAGAGCGCTGCTGTGGCAAAGATGATCAACAGGATGCTGGGCTGCGTTAACAAGGGCATCACCAGCAGAGAGAAAATGGAAGGCAAAAGTTCACAGCTGCTGCTTGTTCATTAGTTCTGCTTAAACACTGAGGAGCTCACACCCATCACCATTTCCTTCCAGTCCCTGAAGGGGGCTGCAGGAAAGCTGGGGAGGGACTGTTTGCAAGGGCTTGGAGTGGTAGAAGCAGGGGGAATGGTTTCCAGCTGGAAGAGGAGAGGTTGAGACTGGAAGTCAGGAGGAAGCTCTTCACCAGGAGGGTGCTGAGACCCTGGAGCAGGTTGCCCAGGCTGCCCCCTCCCTGTGAGTGCTCAAGGCCAGACTGG
>VZRI01001361.1:19009-39759 GCA_013397515.1 Upupa epops | reverse complement strand
TCTGGGCAACCTGGGTCCAGATCTCAACACCCTCAAGATAAAAGCTGTCTTCGTTCTCTCTAGTCTGAGCTCTTCCTCTTTTAGTTTAAACCCATCACCTCTTGATTTGAAAAGAGGGGCAAAACTGGCTGGAGGACACCCCAACCTTCCCCTAAGAGCCTTCTGGCTGTCTGCTGAGCACAAACCCTCAGCTTCAGGAGCCAGACTGCACAAACTAAGGGGCAAGAGGGCACTCAGAGTTGCTCTAAGCCACCTTGGCTGCATAACTGGGGGAGGGCTTCTGACACGGGTGGTGGGGAGAGAACAAGGGGAAAGGGTTACGGCCTGGAAGAGGGGAGATTGAGGTTGGCCATGAGGAAACAGTTCTTTGCTGTGAGGGTGCTGAGATGCTGGAACAGGTTGCCCAAGGCAGTTGTGGCTGCCCCATCGCTGGCAGCGCTGAAGGCCAGGTTGGCTGGGGCCCTGAGGATCCTGCTCTGGTGAAGGTGTTGTGGAGTCTCCTTCTCTGCAGTCCTTCCAGACCCCCCTGGCTGTGTTCCTGTGCGACTTAGTCCGGGTGATCCTGCTGTGGCAGGGGGATTGGACTGGGTGATCTTTCAAGGTCTCTTCCCATCCCTAAGGATCCTGTGATTTCAAGTTAGCGAGGAAAAACGGATGCATTTAAGACTTTGCTCAGACCTGCACCTCCTGCAAGGTGAAATGACTGGACTTTGACAAAGACACCACAAGGCGAGTTCCCAGATAAACCTGAGGGATTTTATCTGTGTTGGTTTTTATTCCCCTCAACACAAAGTCCACCAGCTGGGCTGGCTCATAAAATAAATATGAAGTTTTATTACGAGCCATACGCTACCAGCGGGAGCAGAGAGAGTTGAAAGCATTTAATATCAGGCGTTAGAGGAAAACACTTTCCCCATCCCTTTGATTCATTTTCTTGGGCTTTGCTAAAGCTGAGCTCTCCCTCAGCCTGACAATCACTTCAGAGATGCCCTATTAACAGAGCAACCTCTCAAGCTGACCCACACACATGAAGGGAGCCCACTGGCCGATGATTAAATGGGGTCAGATCCTCATTAGAGATTTCCACCCCATCCGCACCGACTGGTCACTCGCTGAAAGAGCCCTTGTACAAGGCTCGTGGATAATTAAACGCAAAGCGGGATGAGCAACGTGGGAAAACTCAAGGCACTGTGGTCAGGAAAAGCCTGCCTGGGCTTTGGGAGAGACAGTCACATCTCTGGCCAAAATTCAGCTCACAATAAAACGTGACCCTCTCCCAAGGACTTTGGTTTTATCTCCGTGGACCCAGGGCTCTTTGGTCGATGTATGAAATATTTCGGGATGAAAAGGCTGATTGTTTATCGCTAAAACCCTACTCAGTGATTCAAATGAGAAGCATATCAAAGGGAAAGGTCAGAGCAAAGCACTCAGCTCAGCCGCTGCGAGGTGGGAGAGTCCTCAGGAAAATCACAGAGCTTTGGTTGGACTGGATGCCCTTTGGAGAGCCCTTCCAACCTTGATATTCTAGGATCTCTTTGAAACACAAGTGGCTACGTGCTCCCCCATCCCAGTCCTCCCGTAGGCTCATGGCACACACCAGACAATGCAACAAGGGATGGACACACCAGTACCTGAAAAAGTAAGTGGCTCAAGTAACCCTCTTGCTCTTTAAACCACAAACCAACCGGTCAAGTCAGAGGACTCCACGTGTCCAACACACAGCAGTGCACAAAGGGTTAATGAAGCAGGTGCTTCAAGGCAGGAGACTCTGCTCAGGTCTCCGGTGTGGGTGGTTTACCCAGTGCCAAGTATCTCTAATAAAAATGCTAATGCTCAAGTGGAAGCAGAAGGCTGCCTCTGCTGTTACAGACACCTTGGGAAACTGGGAACTGTCCTGATTAATTCTTCACTCACACTATTTTCACCTCAGCTGGAGAGGAAGCAGAGCCCAACTCCCAGCGTGGGAAAGCTGATCATAAAATCACAGGATGATTTGGTTTGAATGGACCTTGAAATCTCACCCATTCCAACCCCCTGCAGCGAGCAGAGATGTCTCCTACCAGAGCAGGTGGCTCAAAGCCCCACGGCCCAACCTGACCAGGGATGGGGCTTCTCCCACCTCTCTGGACAATGAAAGACCATCCAGTCCAATCCCCCTGCCACAGCAGCATCACCCAGACCAAGTCACACAGGAACACAGCCAGGTGGGGCTGGAACGTCTGCAGAGAAGGAGACTCCACAGCCCCCCTGGGCAGCCCCTTCCAGTGCTCCAGGACCCTCCCTGGGAAGAAGGTCCTGCTGATACTGATAGGGAACCTCCTCTGTTCCAGCTGGCACCCAGTGCCCCCTGTCCTGTGCCCAGATGCCCTTGAGCAGAGCCTGGCTCCATCCTCCTGACACCCACCCCTCACAGATTTAGAGACAGCAATGAGGTCCCCCCTCAGAATCCCCTCTTTTAGTTTGAACCCATCACACGGGGTGGCCGTGAAGCTGCTTTGGGGGGTAAACACTTCCCCATCACACGAAGCACACCACCAGCTTTTTCATCACCCCAGGAGGACGTTGTGCTTGGGCTGGGAGGCTTTTCCATGACATTTGCTGTAGTTTAACATTTTCCCTTCAGATTAAGCAGAGGAAGGGTAAAAGCCAAGCTGACAGCAACAAAATTCGGGGAGAGCAGGCAGAGAAATGGAAAAAAAGAGCTTCTCCTATTCAAACACCCACCCCTCCACCCTTACCTTCTGCAGAAACCCTTTTGAAAAGGCAAAGCATCAGTAGAACCTCCGGTGCCGGCTGTGACTGAGTGCCTGATGCTCAAGCCACTTCCAATCCAGACGGAAGAAGGGCAGAGGGGAAGGACACTGGACAATTGCTCCCCGGTGGCCGAGCGGAGCTGTTGGCTCTGCATCGGTCTGTGAAGGCAGGCAGATTGCTCCAGTTTGTAGTTTATCCTTCTGCTGGGATCCCTCAGCATCTCTTTACTGTGAGGGAGACAGAAGCAGGCAGTCAGGGTTGAGTGGGTGCCCAAAGTCACTTTAGGGAGTTCATCTGACAACAGAGATCGTCTGTGATGGGTAAAATTGAAGGCTCTTTCTGAGTGAGGCTGCAGAAGCAACCCCCAGCCATAAACCCCACAGAATGAGAGGTCAGTGTCTCCAAAACCCAGAGAAAGCCTGGCTGCACACACCTCGTGCCCTACCAGAGTGTTCCAGGCTCATTTTCTCCTTATCAGCTTTAGGCTGTAGTCCCTCTGCGCAGGGACTGTTCATGAAGACCTGGAGTGACAGGATGAGGGCCAACAGTTCCACATTAGAGAGGGGCAGATTGGAACAGGCTGTCAGGAAGAAGCTCTTCAGCAGGATGGGGGTTGAACACTGGAACAGGATGTCCAGGGAGGTAGCTGAGGCCCCATCCCTGGAGATACTCAAAGGGGAGGCTGGACAAGGCTCTGGGCAACCTGAGTTGAGGCTGTCCCTGCTCACTGAAAGGGGGTTGGACTGCATGATCTTTGGAAGTCCCTTCCAACCCCGTGACTCTATGATTCTTCATCTTTCTCAGGGGTGTGAGAGGTGCTCAGAGTAACCACTAGCTGGACGCAGGGAAATGAGTGCTGCAGAAAGAAGCCAGCCTGCCTGGCTCAGCACAGTGTGTACAGGGATGGCCAGAGGAAACACCACCACGGGATGAGCCATTTGCTCTGGTGCAGAGAGATAAATGGCAAAGGGAAAGTCGCTCTGAGACAGCCATTAAGGCTGAAAAATTGCCTTTTGCTTTTTCAGGAGAGATCTCATTGAGCTGCAGAACACAGAGCCCACGCAGGAGGCAATGATGTGAGATGCAGAGAAGGGGAAAGACTCAAGACTCTCAAGGAAAGATCTACAGTGACCTCCATCCAAACTTCTGACTTCATAGGTTTTAAGGTACAGAATTCTATGTAGAATAGACCAAGTAAACGAGGAGGATGGTGCCCTCTCCAAGAAGTAATCAAAGCTTCTAAAGCAAGCTGCATCTACAGAAACAGAGTGCATCTGTATACAGTAGAGTCACAAACCAATTTACACACCATATTGATGTTATTCCTATTAATTATGTTATTTATACACAGGATACAGGGGAATAAGGAGTAATTCCTATAACTACACAGAATGATTGAGGTTGGAAAAACCCTCTGAGCTCAGCCAGCCCAGCCCCTGACATCACCCCAGCAGCCAGACCAGGGCACTCAGGGCCACAGCCAGGCTGTCCTCCAACACCTCCAGACACAGGGACTCCCCCACTGCCCTGGGCAGTCCAGTCCAGGCTCTGAGCACCCTTTCCCTGAGGAAGGGCTTCCTAACAGCCAACCTAACCCTCCCCTGGCAGCTTCAGGCTCTTGCCTCTCATCCTGGCACTGGTTGCTTGGGAGCAGAGCCTGACCCCCACCTGACTGCAACCTCCCTTTGGGGAGTTGGAGAGAAGGAGAAGGTCCCCCCTGAGTCTCCTCTTCTCCAGCCTAAACACCCCAGCTCCCTCAGCCTCTCCCTTCAATCCCTTCCCCAGCCTCATTGCTCCTCTGCACCCACTCCAGCCTCTCAATCTCTTTCTTGAAGTGGGGGAACAGAACTGCCCCCAGGACTCGAGGGGAGGCTTCCCCAGTGCCCAGCACAGGGTGAGAATGCCATCCCTAGTCCTGCTGGCCACACTAGTGCCGATCCAAGCCAGGATGCCACTGGCTTTTAATACCACCTGGGCTCATTTTCCTTGCATTTTATCACATTACTACACAGGATAAAGCAGCAGGGATAGAAAGAATAGACAGTGCTTTTGATTGTCTGCAGCAGAGAGCACCCCATAATCAACAATTCCAAGCAGCAGACAAACTGCAGCTGCTCTCCTCCGTGTTATTTTTAACTCCCTTCTCCCACTCGGGCTGTCTTGTCACCCTTTGGAAGCTTTGAGACGCACACACTAAAGCTCAGCTCAAGAGTGTTATCAGCACCTTTGTCAACAGAACGTATTTGTCTGCCCAGGATGCTGAAACGCGTGTCACAAGCGAAGGAGATTGCTGGAGTGCAGCAGCAATCCGCAGGGAAGTGTTAATTAGAACAGCCCAAGCCACAGGGAAAGTCCACAGACACAAAGTAATTAGCACAGAGAAGTGCAGCCAGGCAGCACTCTGTCACTGGCTTCTTAGAAGTTGGCACCCTCTTCTAGTTCCTGGCTTTTGTCTCTTAATGACATGAAAATACGTGCCAGCAGACCGAGAGTCCTGCAACTGCACTGCAAGGAGATCTGCTTTCTCTCCATCACCTGCATCACCTCATCCTGAACTCATCCAACTCAGAATGTGTCCAGAGGAGGGACATGAGGATGACTGGAGCACCTCTGCTATGGGGACAGGCTGAGAGAGTTGGGGATGTTCAGCCTGGAGAAGAGGAGACTCCAGGGAGATCTTAGAGTGCCCTTGGAGCCCCTGAAGGGGGCTGCAGGAAAGCTGGGGAGGGGCTGTTTGCAAGGGCTTGGAGTGGTAGGAGCAGGGGGAATGGTTTCCAGTTGGAAGAGGGGAGGTTGAGACTGGAAGTCAGGAGGAAGTTCTTCACCAGGAGGGTGCTGAGACCCTGGACCAGGCTGCCCAGGGAGGTTGTGGCTGCCCCCCAGCTCCCTGGCAGTGTTCAAGGGCAGATTGGCTGGGGCCTTGAGCACCCTGGTCTGGTGGGGGGTGTCCCTGCTGATGGCAGAGGGGATGGAACTGGGTGATCTTGCAGGTCCCTTCCAACCTGAACCAGTCTAGGAATCTATGATCTTCAAGAACTCAATTGGGAAGGAGAAAGTAGCTCCTCAGATTGCACCTCTCCTGAGACTCTGCTGGACCCCCAGTCTATAGCTACTACCAGTTTCCTTGGAGAATCAGAGAGCTTGTAGATCTCAAGCTCAGGGATAGGGTTTAGCAGTGGTTTGGGACAGCTGGGTTAATGATTGGACTCTATGAACTTAAAGGTCTGTTCTAACCTCTGATTTCATGGGGTCCCAGTGCAGAATTCAAGTAGACAGCTGCATTCAGCCCAGAGCATCGAGAGGTTCTAACAGTCCAGCAGAAATCTGGGAAAAGGAGGAACAGAGTGCAAAGGGCCACCCAGCACATCAGCCTAGAGCTTAACGATTGCTGACTGGGTGATAGCCTTCAAGGGGAAAATGCTTCATAAGCACCACATCAGATGTTCCCCAGATGAATCTCCATCCTTTCCCAGGTGTTACCTAGCAGATGGACTGGCGCGTGAGCGATGCTGTGAGCAGATCAAGGCTGGAAATGCTAAAATCAGACAAAACCAGGGAAGCAGCATGAAGCATCTTATTCAGTGCTTGTTTCTCACACTGCTGTGCTCGTTAGTCTCCTCCTTTTAGGGGAAAAAGGTTTCAGACCGAACACAGGGTACATCAACCAACACTGGTAACCGAGGGATCAGCAGCTACGGTTTCCCCAGCTCCTGGCTTACAGCTCTAAAATTGAGAGCTCTACTCTAAGCTGAAGATCTCAAACCCACAAACACCTAAGGGTTCAGTAACTTCTTTGCTAGGTCTGGCCTTTAGACTGTGGCTATTTAAAAGGTCACTAGTCCATACATCCCTCCACCAGCAGCCCAAGGTCCTTCTGGATTTGAGTAATTACTAATCATAACACTAGAACTCCTCGTTATCTTTATAGAATGGAAGGGACCTCAGAGACCCTCTGGTTCCAATCTCCTGCCATAGGCTGGGACGTTCTAGGTGTCAGATGTTTAGGGTTACTTGGTTTTAGGTTGGACTGGCTGATCTTTAAGGTCTTTTCCAGCCTCATCAGTACTGTGAGACTGTGATCTCCTACCAGAACAGGTTTCCCAGAGCCCAGAGTGTGATCCTACACTCACGAATTACAGCCTGCAATACAAGAGAGTCCCCTCCAGTTCCCACAGCTCCAACGCAGAGCTACTCCACACTCTGAGTCACTAATGACTTGTAACGTGGCAGCAGCCAGGGTCCCAAGCCCCAGGTGAAGCCCAATCCACACCAGTCCTCTCAAGACTGATTCACAGGGATCTACAAAACCCAGGAGAGACCTTTCCCCAACCCCTGGAGACAGTCGCTCACTGCTCCAACTTCTTCTGTGCTTTAAAAGCCAACCTCCCCAGCGCGAGCAGTAATAATCAGGATTAGCACTGTGATTCCCCCACTGCCAGCGAAATACAAACCTCCAGCACCACTATCAGAGATTCCTGTGGCAACTCAGTGAATAACAGTAAAAGCAGCTGCAAAATAGCGAGTGAACAAAGACTAGAGAGATGGAGCAGTGCCTCAACAACCTTTCAGTTCAGCTATTAAAGTGCCTGCGGCTCCCTTTATGCTGCAGGTGAATCAGAAGTGATTGAGCAGAATTAATCTCTCCCTAGACCATTACAAAAATACAAAAAGTTGAAGTTTCAGAGCTACCTCGCTGGGCTCTTTTAAATCTCTGTGTCTGCAAAATTCCTTCCCTGCTGCTGTAGCGGCCGAGGAACTGAATGTGCAATGGGCTGAACTGCTGCAGAGCTGAGGTCGGGGGGACCGGGTTAGAATGATGTGAATTACAAGTGCGTATGTGGAGGTGATCAGCCTGGAATAGAGCAGCCTTCACTCAGAACATCGGCCTCATCTGGACCTCAGCATCCAGCTCTGGAGCCCCCAGTACAAGAAGGATGAGGACCTGTTGGAGTGAGTCCAGAGGAGGCCACAAAAGTGACCAGAGGGCTGGAGCCCCTCTGCTCTGGACTCAGGTTTAGAGAGTTGGGCTGTTCTGCCTGAAAAGGAGAAGGCTCTGAGGGAACCTTATAGTGACCTTCCAACGCCTGAAAGGGGCTGTCAAGGCTGGGGAAGACTGTTCACAAGGGCAGGGAGCGATAGGACCACAAGGTCTCCCCAGAGCCCTCTCTTCTCCAGGCTGAACAGCCCAAACTCCCTCAGCCGGTCTCCATAGCAGAGGGGCTCCCCAACAGCTCAGCCACCCTGGAGCCTGGCTATGAGGAGAAAACAGAGATGCTCAGGCTCTCGTGGATCTAGATGAGTTGATTAAGAACAGTGTCTGTAACACCAACAACAGCTTTTCCTAGGGGTGCCTACGCATTGCTGCATCTGCAGCAGTTCTTACTCTCAAGCAGCACTACCCTAGAGAAGCTCTTGGACTACCAGGGAGCTCTGACAGCTGAGTGTCCCCTCTTGTCATCAGTTATAAAACTACTAAGTGCTCTTCTACATTTTATGAAGTGACAGCATCTCTCAGGAGTTTTATGGACAACACGCCAGAAACCCAGAGTTCAGGGCTGAAGGCGCTGGGCTCTTTGCTCCTCTGAAAACACACGGCCATCTAAGTAATCACACACCTCACTCCCTGTTCTTACTCACCTCCTGGCTGATGCAAGCAACAGAAGAGTCAGTCAAAGCATAGTCCCTGGTCCCGGGAGAGGATGTTCCTCTGCCTTTAGGTTCCTGCTGATCAGCTTTCCCTTGTGGGACCTGGACAGGGTGGAGGGTTGGGCAGAGAGGGATGGAATGAAACTCAATCAGAGCAGTGGAGAGTCTGGTGTCTGGGCAACAACAACTCCAGGTACTAGGATAGGGTGGGCACTGACCTGCTGGAGAGCAGCGCAGGGGAAAGAGACCTGGGGCTGCTGGTGGCCAGCAGCCACCAATGAGCCCTTGTGACCAAGGCCAAAGGCAGCCTGAGGTGGATTAGTAGGAGGGTGGTTAGGAGATCAAAAGAGGTTCTCCTACCCCTCTACTCTGCCTTAGGGAGACATCTGTAATCTTGTGTCCAGTTCTGGTCCCCTCAGTTCCAGAAGGACACAGAGCTGCTGGAGAGAGTCCAGTGCAGAGCCACAAGCATGATGNCGATCTTTCGAGGTCCCTTCCAATCCCTAATGATCCTAAGATCATCATGAAGACCAAACAGCAGAGCTGGCAGAAGCTGAGAGCCCTTCGGACACACAAATCATTAGGTGCAGCCGTGTGTCTGAAAGGCTCCTTGACCCTCCCAGCTGTCTTTGCTGGTTAATACAACCCGTTATCTCCACGAACCCCGGATTATCTCTGTCCCTACATGGTCACAGCTCTGACAGCACTCCAAACAGAAATAATCGATGAACAAGAGGAATCTTGCCTGCAGACCAGGCAGCAATTACAGGTTCAGCAGCCTCCCACCTTCCAAGCCTGGTGAGCTGATTTTTCAATAGAATATTCCATGCTGGCTCATAAAGCCCCAGGATGGGAAGTTTAGCATCACGATTGCTCTTCTGGCTTCACCACAGTGACTGATAGGAGTAAACACATGGGTTTGTCTGCTCGTTTAATCATCTCCCCCCTCCTCATGAAAGGCAGGGTGCACAGCACTTGACTGCATGCTTGTAGTCTGGGTCTAAGCCAAGGCTTGGGCTAAATACACCCCTGTCTGCACAAAGGGGCTTGAGGCAGGGGGCTGGGGGCTGACATGTGTGGACATGAAAGCCCAGGGCCATGCCAAACTAAACCTCCTTTGCCCTGGACTGGCAGAAGGCAACTCTGGAGTAATCACAGGATGGTTTCGGTTGGAAAAGACCTTCAAGATCATCGAGTCCAACCATTAACCTAACTGCCCCCCAGGCCACTGCTAAACACTGTCCCTAAGCACCTTGACTTTGAAACAGGTCCAGGGCTGGTGGTTGCAGCATCAAACCAGCCCTGAAGAGAACAAATTGCCTGTCCATCACTTCGGATCTCGTCTGTGCGGCAGCTGTCAGCCAGTGATTGTCATCCCATAAATAAATAAGAGGTTTTCAAGAGGTGCATGGAGCTGCCTGTCTCAAACCAGAGAGCAACGAGAACACGCTGGTTGTGCTGACAGCCCGTTCTGACACCTCTCCTGCAGAAGATGCTGCTAATCCCGATGAATATTCACCCTCCTCCCAGCAGGAGCCTGAAATGCACTGCATAAATTCACACCTCTCAGGCAGGACAACTTTGGGAAGCCACGAAACACAACTTTCTCCATCCATTCCCCCCCCCCTTCTTCAGCTTTGCCTTTGTATAGCAGCTAATTAAATAAATACTAATCGCAAATATTAATTGCATATGGCTGTAACACACACAGCAAGGGGAACCGCTGTGATCTCAAAGGCCAGGCATCCCCACTAAGACTGCAAACATGAACAAAAGGGGTTCTTCTCCTCTCCACACTCATGCAAGACAATGGGTAGTGTAATGACTGCAATTAATTGCGTTTGCTGGCAAAACAAGCGATTGCAGGGAGCACAAGCAAATCATCAGCATCTTTGATGGGTAGACAGTAGCAGCACCTAAGGTTTGCAGAATCACAGAACAATCCTGGATGCAAAGGAGCTCCCACACCATCAAAACCCCTCAATCCCTGAGAGACTGACAGACACAGCCTGACCCCCTCCCTGCTGCCACTCGAGCAGGGTGGGAAGCACCATGGCTACAGGGTTCTTCAACACCTCCAGGCAGGGGGACTCCACCACCTCCCTGGGAAGGCCCTGCCAGTGCCCAACCACTCTGGCTGCAGAGAATCTCTGCCTCAGAGCCAGTCTGACCCTCCCTGCCTCAACTGCAGAGCAGTGCCCCTGCTGCTGTCAGCAGGCACCAAGGAGCAGAAGCCAACAGCCACCCCTCCAGAGCCTCCCCTCAGGCAGTTGTAGAGGGCAGTGAGGTCCCCCCTCAGCTTCCTCTTCTCCAAACTCAAACCTGCCACAACCTCCCTCCAGGGAGTTGAAGAAGATCTCCTCTTCTTCCTCAGTCTCTTGTCAGACAGCTGGTTCTCTCAAACCCTCCCTATCTTGGTAGCTCTGTTCTGGACCCATTCCAGCATCTCCCTGTCTTTCCTGTCATGAAATCCTTGTGACCCAGCCCCAAAACTGCTTCTAATGATGAAGAAAAAGAAGCAAAGTCCTCTCAGAACCCAAGAATCCAACCCTCAAGGGCTTTGTCTGTCAAGCCAGTGCCACCCACCCCAACCCCACGCCAGTAACTGTCACTGCCAGACCCTAATGCAGTACCAACACCACTCAGGAAGCGAGAGCCACCACTGTCTGGCAGAGTCGCCTCCATGGGTCACCCCACACAGCAGCAACCCTATACTGGTTTGTGCTTCTTCCAAAGACACTTGAATTCAGGGAAAATCCACAGACAAAAGGAGCGTGACCCTGCTGCCGAGGGGTTTCCAGCGCTGCCCAGGGCAGAGGCAGGCTCCATTCATGTCTTTCTGGCTCACACAAAGAGCGTGGACTTAGCAAAACGCAAGGTTTGATCCAATTTCCTCCTGTACCTGCACAGACCGGAGCCCAGCACAAAGCCTGAGGTAAAATCTCCTCTGTTCAGGGTCTGCTGAGAAGGACAAAGCAGCAATAATATTAGGACTCGGTGTTCTGGAGAAAAAGACATCACCTCCAGCAGGGTCCCTTCTCACCATGAGCTGAGGCACAAATGAAAGGAGGAGCTTTGTGTGAGCTGCTGAGAGGCTTCTAAGAAGGTTGAGCAGTGGGGGAAAGTAAAAAGAGGACTGTGATGTTTAAATACCCTTAATTGAATCAATTCTGTTAAGAAGGAGAGATTCTTCGAGCATCCAACAGGGGGTTTAGGGGGGGATGGATAAAACTTAAGAGATTATACTGACCAATGTAGCTGCTTTAATCAGCTCTCTCTAGATTCTTCCTCCCTGCTTGCTGTATCCAGCCCAGACAGCAGGACTCTTCCACAAACAAGAAGGGATGCAGTGGCTTCCAACCCCCTTTAACCCCTTTCATAGGATGGGTTAGGTTGGAGGGGACCCCAGACATCACCCAGTCTCAACCCCCTGCTCTGGGCAGCCTGGTCTGGTGAGAGGTGTCGCTGCCCATGGCAGGAGGCTGGAACCAGATGATCTCCGAGATCCCTTCTACCCTCAGCCATCCTGTGACCCTCAGCCTTCCTCCAACAGTTGCTGGAGCACTGCTCCAGTGCAGATTTTGAAGGTTATAAGCCTGGAATGAGGATTTCTCCACAGTTGTTCTCAGTAGATGGATCTGGCTGCCTTCTAGAGCTCTGCTCCGCTCCTGGGGGTGATGCCCTTTGTTGTTTCGAGAAGTTTAATTAGAAGACTGGAACAGAGTGCCAAAACCTACCCTCTGCACTGAGTCCTTCCCAAAATACACCCACCATTACTCTAAGCAAGGGCCATGCCTCGAGAGAATTTGCAATCCTCACACTGTTTGGGGTCCAACTTTTGTCTTCATTCATTCAGGATGAGAGGAAAAAGAAGTAGGGATGAGCTGGGTATGGTTTATTTCTCTGTGGTACTTACTGGGTATCTGCTCATCAGGTAATGGTTTTGGAAGCCTTAGGAGCTCCTGGAGGTCCTGGGGGTACAGGAGAACAACTACAGATTTCCACTCTGAATCCATCACAGTGAATTCCCCATCGCTCTTGCAGGAGGCACTGGAGTGAAGACATCAGGACAAAGAGCAGCCACGTGAGAGGACGATGTCTTGCACTTCAGAACCCCCTACATCCAGCACTGCAGCCAAACCACCACAACCTTCACCAACCCTGTTACTCACCAGCCGTTGGGTGGTTGAATTCTGCTCTGCCTCTGGGAATTAGAGGTAGTCACACCTGCAAGCAAATTCACAGCCAGAAGGCAGGTGGTCTTCCCCCTTCTGCTGGTGAAATGGGACTTTCCAGGAGGAGGGATGAACCCAGTCCTTGTCAGGAGAAGACTGGCACTGAAGCCTCCTTGGAAAGGATCCATCTTTCCAACGTCATGGAGAAAGGCCCTCGAGCTAGCAGAGCGCGTTCTCCCCGCTCCTTGAAGTTCAATCCAAGTTTTATTGCTTTAGAAACAGCAGAGGAAGACAAAACACAAAGGAGCTTCCTTCCCCTCGCTGGAGTTCCTCACCAAACAGCAGTCAGGTAATAACTGACCCTAAAAATAAACCGAGAAGAAATGAATTTGGAAAGAGCTGGGTCTGTCCTGCCAACACGGTTCTGTGCTGGACCACCAGCAAAGCAGGCAGAGGGGTGAGATGTCCCCTCTCCACTAGATCAGATCATCAGGGTTGGGAAAGAGCTTCAAGATCCTCAAGTCCAACCATCTGCCCTCCAACCCTAAACTGTCTCCTGAGTCAAAACCAACTGCACTCACCGGCAGCAGGGGTATTTTAATGCAGAAGCCCTACTGAATGCCCCATCCATCAACAGTCTTCCTGCACCCTTGTTGGGTGCTCAGAGAGGAAAAGTGCAGATCATAGAATCACAGAATCATTCAGGTTGGAAAAGATCTTTAAGATCACTGAGTCCACCCAGCTGGCAGTTCAAACCACATTTCCCCCCTCTCAGCAGTTCCAGGAGCAGCCCTTCCCAAACATTCAGGTTCATCTGTTTAACGGGCAGTTTGGTTCCACCAGAAATGAGGTCTCTAACAGCCTCCCATTAGCACAACGAGCACTTCACCTCTTGATGGACACGGGTAGATGATGAAATCATCACTTAAGCAGGAAAAGCCCTTTTCAAGATCACAGAGTCCAACCAAGAGGATAAATGAACAGTCCCATTCAAACACTACCCTGAACTTCCTGCTAGCGCGTTGAGCCCTGCTACAGCATCTCCAGCCACTTAAAACCCCAGAGCGGGTGCTACCTCCTCCACTGTGAAGTAAAAGCAACCTCTAAAGAGATGATAAAGCAACACATGGGCTAAGAGCCAGGCTCGCAGCACGGTGCAAGAATTAACCCTCCAGACAGTGCAGTACACATGTCAAACCCACACAGTCCAGGGTGGGATTAAGTGTCTCTAATCCTTCCTGCTCTGCTGCACAGCAGCTGCAGAGCAACCACGGGTGAGAAACTCTCCAGCATCTTTCCCACAGCCCCTGTATTTCTGGGCACGTCCCCACAACTACTGTCTGTGCTCCTGCTCCCTGGGATCTGCTTTCAGTGTATTTATCCTCTGGTGACACTTGACCTTTCTTGCCCTATTTCCAGTACTGCTCACCCTTAGCTCTGCTACAGAGGGAGCTGCTTTCCCTCTGCCTGCTCCTGGAGAGCTACAACCCCCTATGACTTCCTACTTACCAGGAATCCATGGGAAAACAAGATGATCACCCCGACCTCAAGCTTCCCAACAAAGCCAATGCTCTGCTGACTTCCCTCACCTTTGATGGGCGAGATGAGGTCCTTTGACAGCTGAGAGGAGGTTTATTCTCAGAATAAGAGGATCCTGACACAGACACTGGCTGTTTCAGAGTAGAGAACAAGGTGAAATGCCAGAGCCAACAGCTGGGTTGAAGGTTGGACTTGATGATCTTAAAGATCTCCTCCAACCAAAGAGATTCAGTGATTCAGAAGAGATTACAGCACAACAAGACAAAGTGCTGGTTCATAAGGCTGTGAACCCAGCACAGACCAGCGCTCACGGGTCAGCGAGCAGTTTGGGTGCCACTCTAGCTATATCCTGCCTGGGAATGGACCCAAACGGATGGCTCCTCCACTGTTTTTCCTGTTAGTGCAGCAGAAACAGCAGCCAACAGAGGGAATTCAGGCCTTACAAAGCATTCCTGTATTAGCTTCAATCCATACATTTTAATCCGTTCAGGGACAGCCACAGTGGCATCCCACTAACAAGATCTAGCTCCAAGCAAGGATCTCACCACGCGTCCTCCCTCCTCGCTTGCTCTCCCCGTTAAACAGGGACTCAGGGTCATTCCATAAAGGAATCACAGAAATAAATAGGATTTCAGAATTAGGGATTTTATTATCAGCTCTGCAGTCAAGGGGAAGGCAGTGGGGATGCAGGTTAAGGCAGGGGATGCATCTCTGTGCAAACGCTGCTGTTAACAGCTCAGTCACACTGGAGTGAGAGTTAAAGCATCTTCTCTGCCTGCGTGAGTCACAGTCCCCAGGGCTTTAGTCAGGGGTAAAAACAACACCCTTTCCAGACCTTTTCACTTGATCTTCAGGCATTTCTGGCACATCGTCCTGGCTGTAGAGCCAGCAGCAAGTGGGATGCCTGGGAATCGATCCGCTCTTGGCAGTCCCAGCTTCCCAGCAGAGCATCCTCCCAGTGCTCCTACAGCTGATGATGCTGGAGGACTCGACTGGAATGACCAGCAGGCACTGAGGTGGGGTAAATCTCCCCAAACTGCCTCTTCTTACAACTCAGCAGCCCCAAGCAATGAAAAACCTTAGAGCAGGCTGCACAATTCCACCAGAACCAGGAGAACGTCCTCTTCCTGCTCTGCTGTTCCATACATGACACCATCACCCGGAGCTCCAGTGGCCTGAGGTCCTTTGGAACTCTTAACACCAGGGATTGTTCCAGATCCCTTCAGCCAGTCCTTCCCCACATCTCTGTTAATGAATGAACCTGAAACTGATGTCAGGGCATCTGGTGTGAAATGCTTTCCTAAGGTGGAAGAGAGAACAAGCCTCTTCTTCATGAGGAATAGGTCCCTGTGAGGGCCATAACCACACAGGGATCAAGCACACACCCTTTCCATCACACACAACCTACAGTAGCCCCAGCACTGGAAACACTGGCCCACATTACCCAGAGAGGTGGGAGAAACCCCATCCCTGGAGCCATCCCAGGTCAGACCGGACCTTGAGGCTCTGAGCGATCTCCTCTGGTTGGGGATGCCCCTGCTCCACTGCAGAGGGTTGGACTGGAGGAGCTTGGAAAGTCCCTTCCAACCCAAAGCAGTCCCTGATTTTAGGATTCTCTGCCTCTCCCGGGGTAAGAGGACAATTCAGGGTTTATTTGGGTGGTTGTTTTTCCTTTTAACAGCTGTCTTAGCAACTGCTGAAGGCTGGAGGGAAACAAGTGCTCTCCAGACAATCAGGGAGGCTGTGGGTGGTTGAAGTGACACAAGGAGCTGGGGGCCTCTGTGCTGGCAGGCACTATTTTTAAATCCTGATGGGGACTGTTCGTTCAGCTCGGAGAAAATCCATTCCCCCACACCGTGCCGTGCCCACTCGCTTCAAACGAAAGGCTTCAAACACCAGCCCTCTCCTCTTTCTAGTCTCCACTGTAGGACTGGGGACAGAAAGTCTTTGTGGGAAGCACCTTAGATCCCAGAGATACTAAACCAGTTTGCTTCCTGCAAGGATTTCTCCTCCCAGTTGCTCAACCCAAGACTCTCTGGACACCTTCCAGCAGCTCTGTGTCCTTCTGGAACTGAGGGGCCCAGAACTGGACACAGTCCTCCAGATGCAGTCTCACCAGTGCAGAGTAGAGGGGGAGAAGAGCCTCTCTTGATCTGCTAACCACCCCCCTTCTGATCCCCTCCAGGATGCTGTTGGCCCTCTTGGGGGCCATTGCTGGCTCACAGTCATCCTGCTGGCCACTTGGACCCCCAGGTCCCTTTCTCCTCCCCTGCTCTCCAACAGGTCAGTCCCCACCCTCTCCTGGTCCCTGGGGTTGTTCTTGCCCAGATGCCAGACTCTCCCCTGACCCTTGCTGTCCCTCACTCCATCTCTCTCTGCCCAGCTCTCAGCCTGTCCAGGTCTCTCTGAATGGCAGCCCAGTCTGCTGGGGGGTTGGTGACACCACCCAGCTTGGTGTCATCAGCAAACTTGCTGACAAGAACTCATCCTAAGTCCTGTGGACACAGAGTTCTGTGTCCCCTAAACTCAAAGCACAGCCCTCCCAGGGCACCGCAAGCAGGAGGAGGCCCATGGAGAAACCAGCAGCTCCCAACTGGCCCCAGCAGGCAGAGCCACGTGCCTGAGCACGAACTGGAATGAAACCCAGTTTAACCCTCAGGCAGAGGATCCAGCACTGCAAACGTGGCACCTTCTCCCCTATTTCCACCGTGACCTTCCAGGCAGCTCTGTTTTACCCGCTCCTCCTGGTCACGTTACTCCTAGCATGTTTTCCTCATGAAACACTGAGGAAGACTCTCTCTATGATGCTCTGGCAAGACCAGAGCCCCAGCCTGGCAAAGCCCAGCCCTTTCACGCTCTGCCTGTCCAAAGCCAGCCCTGAGGAGCTAAACCCTGCGATAGAGCTCATCGACCACTGCCCAGCACAACCACATTTACCCCTTCCATGTTGGTGCTCGGAAAACTGAGGAGGAATAGATGAGTTCCTGCCAGGCGTGTGAGAAACCCTCCTGGAGGGGGTTTGGGGTTGGGCGGTTGTTTAGTGACTGGCAGGTTTAATTAGAGCCTAACGCGATGCTCACATAGGCACCAACAATAGGCTGCGCTGAGATCAAGGAGAACCAGGGGCGAGAGCAACTCTCTGACAAGGAAATCGCTCCCCTAACTTACTCTGGGGTCTGTGAACTTGAACTTTAGCCTTTCCAACGTCTCCTGCCCGAGCAGGTTGGGCGCACCAGGGCTCTTGTTGTGGAAGGATGGGGAGCAGAGGGCACCAGACAGGGCTCGTTTGACTCTACAAAGGATTCCTGGTAAACAATGGGAGGCAGCAATTTTTCAGCTGATTCTGTCAGCCAAGTTGCAGCAGAACTATGAATGCATTAGGCTGCCCTTGTGGGACCTGCTTTTGTTCCCTCAAAAAAAGGGGCCGAGCAGAATGAAGAGGGAAGAAAAATATTAAAGCCAGCATGAATTAGCCAAGAGAGAGAGAGAAGAACTGGGAAACCCTGCTCGACTGAAAATTAAATCCAACACCACAGGCAATTCATTTTCTCATGGCTTTTTGTTTATATGGCATCCTCGTTAAGGAAGCCGGGCTATGAGGGATGCTCCTGGATGCTGCTCCACACCAGCAGCAGCAGCAAAGCTCAGGAGCTTGTGGGGGGCAACTCAATCCCAACACGTAGCGCTGCTAAATTTGCTCTCGAGTGCCTGAGAAATTAATGCTCTGTGTTTGTGTGTTGATTTATTTATAAACGAGGATCAGAGTGGGATTTTTAAAAGCACTCGTTAAGGCAGGAGCAATCAAGCAGTCTTCAGGAGTGGGAGAGCGAAGCGTGAGGCGCTTCAGGAATACCTGGAGTATTGGTTCCCTTTGCTTCAGCTGCTCCCCGCTTCAAATCAAGGGAATAAATTGTGCTTCCTCTCTGCGAGGCAGCAGCCTGTTGACAAATGGAAGAGCTGAAGCTGGAGGCTTTTTCCAGAAACCTTTCTGGGTTTTATCTACAGTGTTTAGCACAAGAGAATCCAAAGAATGTGCTGACATCTGGCTGGAGGGAGGTTTTAGATAACTCACCCCTGGCTCAGATGCTGACATCCAGAATGTCAATCCTCAGCCTCCCACCTCATCCCAGAGACACTTGAACGGCTGCCAACAAAATACTTCACATAGCTTTGCCACCCCCCTCTAGCGTGGGGACCACCTCAGCCTCAAAGATCAAACAGCCTGGCAGCAGCCCTGCCTCTCTTTTCTGTGGGGCACAGTAATAGGACAAGGGATATCGGGTATAAATTTGAGCACAGAAGGTTCCATCTCAACACGAGGAGACATTTCCTTACTGGGAGGGTGACAGAGCCCTGGCACAGGCTGCCCAGAGAGGTTGTGTCACCTCCTGCCCTAAAGACTTTCAAAACCCACCTGGATGTTCCTGTGTGGCCTTTCCTAGGGGATCCTGCTCTGGTAGAGGGGTTGGACTAAAGAGCCATCAAGCCCTCCTAACCCCTGCCAGCCTGTGATTCTATGATTCACCACATCTAGGACACATGGAAACCAAGATGAAGTCATGCTCTCATGACCCCCTTGTCTTGCACTGCCAAGAGCCTCTCCCACAGAGATCAGGCTTGGTGACACCATCTGCCTGATAGCCCTGAGGCCGGCTCCTCTCATGAGGAAGTGCTCCAGCTCTTGGTCTGCTGATGCTTCTGGTGCAGGACTCGATGTCTTGATGTCTCCTGCCCTCTCCATAAATAACTGGGTACCAGGCACCAGACAGGAAAAGGAGGGGACTCTTTGGTCTTTATGCCCAGCTGGAACAGGGGTTCTCCTTGGCACGGGAGACAGGGCTTAAGCTCAAGCTCTATCTTTCTCCTAAGCATCTCTGTCTGCCGACCTCATGGATCCACAGGAGCAAACCAGCACCACCTGCTACTGGGCACTGGAGTTTAATACCCACTCCCAACTGGGAGCAAAGAAGTGCTGCAGACATCCCACCCAGCCACAGTCCTTCCAGCCCAGGGAGGTGACACTACTGGTGAGGGTGGTCAGTGCTAGGACAGAAGGCTTCCAAAGCCAGTGTGGGGTGAAGACCAGGCTAAACAGACTGCATCCCTGGAGAGCAGGGAAAGGAGCTCACCTCCAAAGGCTTCCAACAACACAACTAGCAACGTGGGGGGACCCTACCAGCACCCCTTCTGAAGCAGATGGGTGATCCTTTCCCAGCAGCTACCACAGCCTCAGGACTTCTTACCCTCACAGTACTCACTAAGAGCCTCTCTAAACCTCCTTTACCAGACGGGCACCAACCAAACCCTGCTTCACAACAAGCGTTTGGTTCCTGGGGTGTGGAAATACTGGATCACATAAATAAATACAGACTTCTCCTGCTCCTCAGGCTCCTTCCTCCCTTTACATCTTGGTGCTTACAGAGTGCAATCACTAGACTTCCCAGGTACCGCATCCTCCACTTTGGGGGGGGGCACAATTATCAGCTCGTGGCACAACAAACACCAGCAGCAGCAAGAGATAAGAACCAAAGCAGGGGTGCTTTCACACGGGTGCCCCCCGTGTGCCAAACAGGAGAACCCTGAACTCGGAACATACAGCACGATTCCTTTAGATAAGGGCTTTCCTTTCCTTCCTTTTCGGTGTCAAGTGTCCTCAGGGATCAGTAATGCTCCAGACAGAAGGTGGAATGACTCAGACAAGCCAAGCAGCATCCCAACAGTCCATTAACGCCCCCCAAAGGGACTGACAAAGGCAGAAAACAAGGACATTTATTCCTCTCTCTCTCTCTCAAGAGAGAGACCCTACGGGCGCTGAACACAAGATTAGAGGTTTATGTGCAAAGTCCTACCTGGCTCCAGGACCTGGCTCCACTCAGACAGCTCTAGTGATGGATTCAGCACGGGTCCTAGGGCCTTGAAGCAGTGACAGCACCTGGATGGGGGCTGCAGAGGCAGCTGGGCGGGGGGTACCGCACTCCCCCAGAAGGGTGCTGGGGGGGATGAGACATCGCAGGGTGTGCTGCATAGGGGCAGCCCTAAATACCCACGTGCACAGCCATACATCCTACACCCCCCCCAATACTCCCCATCTGTACAGCCCCCTCTACATCCATCCATATACACCCAGCTCTATGCACACACCCTAACCCACACCCTCCCAACACCCTCACCTACACGCACAGGCATACCCCCACCTCAGCACACACTCCTATGCACCCAAGCTCCTACACCCCCTCCCCTGCCCACATCCCCCCTCATATAACCACTCATGACTGTCCTAAGTGATAACCCCCTCCCCTCGACACCCAGCCGGGGTGGAACAAGCTCTTCCCCCCCTCTAATGATCAGCACAACGAGCACAGCTGTTATAGGGGAGAACATGAGGAGCTGGGGCTGTGCCTGCTGCAGGTCCTTAATTATCTACATGGGCTCAGTTCTGGCTGCAGCATCACTGCCCCATGGTTCCTAATCACCTGGCCATGATGGTCCCCTCCTCAATCTTGCAGGGGATGAGGATGGAATGTTCTCCAGAGGCAACATGCACCCAGGAAAATGCTCAGGAAAAGCTGTCACTAGTAGTGCCCCTTCCCTCAGTGTGTTACAGGGTCCAACACTCGGGGCTGTGTCCTGGCCTGG
>VZRI01001361.1:6815-18826 GCA_013397515.1 Upupa epops | reverse complement strand
TGGTTGGATTCATGGATCTAGGAGGTCCTTTCCAACCAGGATTGTTCCGTGAGTCTGTCAGCCTTGTTAGGAGTGAAGAGAGAGGCCCTGGAGAGCCATCTGATGAAGAGCGAGCGGGTTTTGATTGCTCACAACCCTCCCACCCAGTTTCCCCCCCCCGCCAGCGGGCAGCCCACCCCTGTCAGCGTGAATTAGCCGCCATCACATTTTCATCCCCATTGGGGTTAAAAAAAAAGGGCAGAGAATGAGAAATGAAATGTGCTCTCTTTAGTCTTCAATTAAAGCAGAAGAAGTTGACTCTCTGTCTCCAGGGCAGCGCCAGCACCCCCCCTCCAACCCCCCCAAAATTGGAGCAGAGTGTTAGGTTCATTGAGCATTAATGATCTTTTCCCATTATGCTAAATTATTGTTTCCTCAGCCAGCGATCAAACACAATGGCTTCATTAAAGCCCAGAGCAGTCAAGGGAAAAGAAGAGAGCGTCTTTCTGCTGCGGCAGCTCTTCTGAATGACACAAGAAGGAGGGCCCCCGCCACCGGGCGGTTGTGGGGAACAAGAGTAGCTGTGGTCCTGCTGCTTCTGGGATGCCCTCAATCATTCCCAACCCCAGTCACAGTCATCAAGATGCTGGAATGAGTAGCTAATTTCAGCTTGGTGCTCAGCCTCTGGTGAGGGGGGGTCCTGCCTGCGCAGAGATCACTCTATCAAAGAAGGTTAAAAGTCGACTAAAAGATATTAAAAGTCTGTGAAGAATGTGAAAACCCCAACAAAACAAAGTGAAACTGGCAGTGGGAAGAGTGAAACCCCACGACAGCGTGGTGAAACCTCACTGGAAATAGGAGAATGTCACTAAAAGATGGTGAAACCCCACAAAAATGGTAAAACCCTACAGAATATCTTAAAATTAAAAAAAAAATAGGAAAACCCCTACTATAAATATTAGAAACCTACAAAATAATATGGAAAATTCACCAAAAAGAGTGAAAAGTTATAAAAAAATATTATAACCCTGCAAAAAGAGGTAAAACCTCATCAAAAACGTGAAAACCCCATTAAATTTGTTAAAACCCCACCACTGAAATGGTAAAATTCCACCAAAAAGTATGACAACCCCACTCAAAATATTGAAACCTGAGATAAAGAACAGTAAAGCTCAGAGCCCCAGCTCCCTCAGCCTTTCCTCATCAGGGAGCTGCTCTACTTCCTCCATCGTCTTTGTTGCTCAACACTTCCAGGGTTCAGGAAGACAGAGAGGACTTTCATAGGGTCAGAAGGGATCTCCAAAGGGCAGCCAGTCCAACCCCCCTACAGCAAGCAGGGCCAGCACTCACCAGACCAGGTTGCCCAGAGCCCCAGCCAGCCTGACCTTGAATGGCTCCAGGGATGGAGCCTCCACCCCCTCTCTGGGCAGCCTGGTCCAGGGATCCCCCATCCTCAGATTCCAGCCCTTGTTCCTCCTGTCCAGCCTCACTCTGCCCTTTTCCAGCTCCAAACCAGGACCCCTCATCCTATCGCCCCCTGCCCTTGTGAGCAGCCCCCCCAGCCTTCTGACAGCCCCTTTCAGGCACTGGATTCTTTTGAATCAGTCTCTCCATTCAAACCCCTGCTCCTTAAAGCCGAAGTCAGAGCTCTCAAGCCAAGACCACAACCAGCTCCAGGCTGTACTGAATCCAAAGAGTAAACGTTTGATCTCTGTCAGTGGGGTCTTTGCTGCTGCTCCATCCTGACGTGGACTCCTCTGTCTGTTGAGGGTTGGGGCCGTAGCTGGGCTGCTTGGCGTGAGGCTGCGAGTGGCGTCGGCTGAAGCAAGCCCTGACGATGCTGTGCTCCTCACAGAGCCTCGAGTTCTGCTCCGTCAACCCTCCTGTGAAGTGCTCTGCGTTAAGGATTCCATCTGACAGGTTTGGACCTGAAGGCAAAGCCTGCTCCCTCCCCTCCTCTCCGCGTCTTCCCTGAAACCCCGAAGTCTTTTCACGTCGAGTGTTTAATTCCCCTTTGTTCAGAGGAAAATGATAGCTGAAGCATGTGTTGCCATGGATGCAGACCTGAGAGCCCAGGGACCCTCCCCTCACCCAGGTAGGATTCAGAGCAGGGTATTTAAAGTCAGAGGGTCCTCGGTGTCGATGGTGAAACCCAGACAGATGGGTGCAGAGAGAGGTGACTTGAAAAGTGAAGATCCCGTAGTCTTGTTGGCATAAAGCAAACCCTGTGCTCTCTGGCCCTGCTGGGCTGGTTCTCCCCGTGCTCAGCAGCACTCCTCTGCCAGCACTTGGTTGTCTCCATCTCCCCTGCCCCATGTTCCTCCTGCCATGCCCATTTCCCACCCAACCCTGCTGGGGTTGGAGCTGTGACCCAAAGAAGCCCTTTCTTTGCAGTGGGTGCCGTGGGTTAAGGAGCAGCGACACCTGAAATCCTGTGGGAGAGCCGTGATGAGCATCTGAGAGCCCTGCAGGAGATGGGGTAGCGGTTGGGGACTATAGGAAGAGGGGACCTTTAGATTGGAAGTCAGGAGGAAGTTCTTCACCAGGAAGGTGCTCAGACCCTGGACCAGGTTGCCCAGGGAGGTTGTGGCTGCCCCCCAGCTCCCTGGCAGTGTTCAAGGCCAGACTGGCTGGGACCTTGAGCAGCCTGGTCTGGTGGGGGTGTCCCTCCTCATGGCAGAGGGGTTGGCACTAGATGATCTCTAAGGTCCCTTCCAACCTGAACCAGTCTAGGAATCCACGAATCTTGCAGGGATTTTCCAACCTAGATGATTGCAGGGTACGATGTGATGCCCAACTCCAAATCCATCAGGGAAGGCTCCCCAGAAGTCCACAGCGCTCGGGTAACATCAGTATCACCAGAGAACACACTGCTCTGCTATCTCTGGGCGCTCCACACGCCGGTGCCATCATGCCTGAGTATCAGTATTCATTATCTATCCCTGCTCTACCTCAGCTCCTTGGCAGCCAAATGTTTTTCTCATATCTGCTCTTCCCCAACAATTTTCAGGATGTCTGAGACGCCAGAAGTCAAAACCCTGCCATCCCTCATGCACCGGTGGCTCCATCTGGCACACCTGCAGCTTCCAGCTACTCTGCAAACGGAGAAGTGAGAAGTTAACGAAGCCTGTGACTCATCTGGCTAATTTCTCAAGTTGTTCAGTGAGGATGGAGGGGTTTGTTCGTTCTGAAAAGAAATTCTCTTGCTGACTGTGACACAGAGACAGTTGCTGGGATGGGAAAGGATCGGGTTGATATCGTTAACAGAATCACAGAGTGATTGAGGCTACAAAAGCCCTCTGAGCTCCTCCAGCCCAGCCCAGCACCTGGCATCACCCCAGCAGCCAGACCAGGGCACTCAGGGCCACAGCCTTCAACACCTCCAGACACAGGGACTCCCCCACTGCCCTGGGCAGTCCAGTCCAGGCTCTGAGCACCCTTTCCCTGAGGAAGGGCTTCCTAACAGCCAACCTAACCCTCCCCTGGCAGCTTCAAGCCCTCCTCTCTCATCATTGCACCTACTGTCTGAGAGAAGAGTCTGACCCCCACCTGACTACAACCTCCCTTCAGAGAGAGGAGGTTCCCCCTTGAGTCTCCTCTTCTCCAGGCTCAACACCCCCAGCTCCCTCAGCCTCTCCTCATTAGCCTTTCCCTCCAGTCCCTTCCCCAGCCTCATGGCTTCTCTGCACCCACTCCAGTCCCTCAATCTCTTTGTTGAAGAGAGGGGCCCAGCACTGCCCCCAGGACTCGAGGGGAGGCCAGCACATTGGGAAATGATGCTGAAGAAAGCACATCCTCACATTCCATGCCAGCACAGCACGCTGTGTGCTCCTCACCACCCTCACTGGCGCTTCTGGGGCACTATGCCTCAGCGTGGGCAGGTCCTCCGAGCCCAGAGGAGCCAGCACACCCCACAGCTGCCTGTGCCTGGGTTAGCACGTCACAGCCTGAGTGAAAACCCAGCGTCTGAGAACTTCCAGCGATGAGCAGACAAGAGCAGAGATGATTCAGGTGGTAAAGACAAGGAGCTGAGGGGTCAATGCTCTCCACCTCCCTTTCCAGAGGTGCTTATTGCCACACAGCCCGTGGCAAGACCTCCACCTGCCCCAGGGTGTCGTAAAGAAGGGGTTAAGCATCTCAAGTGCCAGCACTGGAACAGACAAGCTCACTAGAGCACGGTTCTTCCTGCTGGCCAGACTCCACTGAGTCTCTTGTGGAATCAGTCCTCTCACCCTCACGCTCTGGAGATACCCCTCACCAGCCTTTCCACCGGCAGGGACCCCTTCTGCTTTTGCTCCCCAGCTCTGAGGTCAAACCCTGTGGTTCCAGAGCAGCCTGAGGGTCCCGAGGGCAGGGAGAAGCATCATCACAAAGACACCAGTGTCTCAGCCAGTGGGAGCACTGTCGTGTTTCCCTCTGGAGTCACACAGGAGCTGGTCGTGTCCTGGCTCCTGGGCCCAAGCACAGCCGGTGCCGTGAGGTGTGGGAGCCCACCGTGGGATGAGCTGGAGCCCCGTGGGTGGGTTCTCATGGAAGACAGGGAGATTGTTCTGGCTCCATCCCCTGCACCAGCTGTTGCCACAGGATCACACTGGGATCAGTGGGGCTAGCACAGACCCCGCAGCTTCCCAGGCCACCTGTTTTGGTCCTGTCTGAGCGCGTTTTGGGCTGCCTCGTGGCTTAGGCATCTATTTTCAACCGAAGCAGAGGATGGGAGCTGGTTGTGCTGGGGCTGATCCTGAGGGTTTCCTTCTCCCAAGGCTGAGCAAAGCCTCTCTGACTCTCACTTCACCAGTGCCCCCATTCATACCAGTGGCCCCTACGCACCCAGTACCACAAAGCATCAGCACCTCACCCGAGGGAGCTGAGAAGCAACCAAGCCTTGGCTCTGTACATCAGGTCATGACCTCCCTGTCCCACACCTCTCTGATCAGAGAGGCTTTCCCCACGTCCCCAAAAGCCCTGTTATGACAGATGGGACTGCCAAGCTGTGTCGTAGGCAGTAGATGCTGCCACATGAAGCCGTCGTCTGCTCTCCCTTCAGCAGAAAGGAGCTGAAGCTGACAGTTGGAAAGAGGATGATGGAAATAAAACTAAACCCAGAGCCTGGTTTGTTAAGATCCATAAGGAGGAGAAAAAAACCACCCCAAACTCCAATCCTAAGTAATCTCTCCTACAAAATAGATGAAGAAGTAGTCTTAACGATAGTTTCATTCCCAGGAACACCAATCGTGGAGCCTACAGAGCAGTTGCTGCAGTGTCCTGATTGTGTAGGATAGGTCTGGAAAATGAGGCTGCCTGGAGACTCATTACTGGCAAAAAGGCCCTCATTTATGAGCCTTAATGAGGAGGAGCAAAATGCAAGTAGAATAACTATCTAGTCGAGTCACCGAGAGCAAAACTACCCTTCTGATTTAATCCTCTGAAGCACCAAGAGAAACACAAGGCAGGGGAAGCACAGAATCATTTATGGTGGGGTTTTCTACAAGGAAAATGGGAGGTTTAACCCAGGAGCATCTAGATCAGTGCTTTGAGAAGTCAGACACTGCCCCAGCTCCATGGGGGAGAAAACTCAGGCATCAGCCATGGTTCACAGAATCACAGAATGGTTGAGCTGGCAAAGCCCTCTGAGCTCCTCCAGCCCAGCCCAGCACCTGGCATCACCCCATCGGCCAGACCAGGGCACTCAGGGCCACAGCCAGGCTGTCCTTCAACACCTCCAGACACGGGGACTCCCCCACTGCCCTGGGCAGTCCAGTCCAGGCTCTGAGCACCCTTTCCCTGAGGAAGGGCTTCCTGACATCCAGCCTAACCCTCCCCTGGCAGCTTCAGGCCCTGCCCTCTCATCCTGGTGCTGGTCGCCTGGGAGAAGAGCCCACTACAACCTCCTTTCAAGGAGTTAGAAAGAAGAAGGTTCCCCCTGAGTCTCCTCTTCTCCAGGCTAAACACCCCCAGCTCCCTCAGCTTCTCCTCATCAGCCTTTTCCTCCAGTCCCTTCCCCAGCCTCATTGCTCCACACCAGCCCCTCAATCTATTTCTTGAATGAAGGGCCCAGCACTGCCCCCAGGACTCAAGGGGAGGTCTCCCTAGCGCACACTCCAAGGGGAGAATGACATCCCTAGCCCTGCTGGCCACACTAGTGCTGATCCAAGCCAGGATGCCATTGGTTTTCACGCCATCTGAGCACCCTGCTGGCTCCTGTCCAACTGGTTGTCAACCAGTCTAGAGCTGCTTGAGGAGCCTGGTTAGCCACTAGCCACTGTAACGAGCCCTCAAAGTGCTATAGCTGGAGCTTGCATGGTCTTACCCCCACAGGGCTGCAAATGAGGGAGGATTTACCCCATTACCTGCATTTTACAAGTTGCAAACAGAGGGCCTGGGCTGGATCTCTTGGGCTGTCAAAGCAGGGATATCTTCACCAAGCAGTTATCTTGCTGGGGAGCTGGCATGAAGGAAGCCACCACCATTAACAACCCTCAGATCCTTGCATCCAGGTCTATCCCTAAGACATCCCACCGCATCCTGTGCTGGCTTGTTAAAAATGAAGAGCTAAAATGAAGTGATTCCTTCACCAAAGGACTCTGAGAGCTTTGGGGATGGTGGCGGTGACCCAGCTCAGCTCAAGCACGTGGACTAGCATCAGTCACTGCAGTTCTGCAGACAGGCTCCTGTAGCTCATCTGCAAGACATCACAGGCTGCTCTGGCTTGGAAGAGACCTTCAAGGATCCTCTCGAGCAACCCCTTGCAGTGAGCAGGGACAGCAACAGCCAGGAGCAGGCTGCTCAGAGCCCCAAGGTCCAACCTGATCTGGGATGGTTACAGGCATCGGGCTTCTCCTACCTCTTGAGCAACCTGGGGCAGGGTCTCATCAGCCTCAGCAGCAGAAGTGTCTTCCTTCTCTCTTCTCTAAACCCTGCCTGCTGACAGGGGGTGGGGAGCTCACTTACCTCCAGGAAAACGTGGTTTCTTTTTGGAACCTTCATTCCTTTGAGTACTTCTTTGAAAACCCCTTCTGCTGGCTCTGTGGGACACTTAAAAAACCCCAAGAGGAACAGAGGAGCACGGAACGTTAGCAGCAGAGGCAGCGAGGTGCAAGTTTCTTCTAGGTCATGGAGAATCCCTTGCTGTGCAGCTCAGCCCCTTCTCCTGGGAGCTCATCTGTGCTCAACCCGCTGAAAGAGCGGTTCTGTTTCGTGCTGTGGCTGCAGAGCAGGAATAACTTGCAAAATGGGACTGGGTCTTCATGTGAGCTCCCATGCCAGCCGGTCCCGGACCACCGAAGTGATGCCAGTGAGACAACTCTAAGTATTCTTAGCATGACAATAAATGCCCCCAAGTTCAAGGGGAAGGCAGACCATGAGTGCTGGTGATGAGCTGTAGGCTCAGGCAGACAAAGTGCAACCAACTCTATTTTCACTGTCTGCTGCTGGCCCTGACTTGATCCCGAATCTTTGAAGGAGATGATGTGGCCCCAGCAGCCAATTCAGCTCCATCCGTGAGGCAGCTGCTTTTGTGCAAGAGGTGAGGGGATGCTGTGCCTGGAACGGGGCTGGGGAGGGGGGGGACTCCTCAATCTAAAATAAATCCAGATTGGAAGTGGCTGCAGAGGCAGCAAACAAAAGCAAAGGAGCTTTGTGCTGTGAACCCAGCCTTGCTTTGCTTTTCTTCACCAAGCGGGAGCCTCACTGGACTCCCCCCCACCCCCAGGCTCTGCTCCTCCTTAGCTGCCCCTTGGAAACTCAGTGCTTCCTCCACTCCAGTGACTACGAATTCAAACTGGGAGCAGTGACAACCCCCTACCCTATCCGCCTCCTCAGATTCCATTGAATGAAAAAAATCTGGAGGAGGGATTCTGAGTCGAGCAGAGCTGCTGGAGTGAATGAGGTGCTTTCACATTACAGCAGCCTCGAGGTATTTTTGCCCTGCTTTTTCCCCTTCTCCTGGTGTTAAGGGTTACGCAGGAGTCACCACAGAGCTGAAACCCAGCCCTCCTGACTCACATCTGGCACAGACCCACTGCCCACCCCACCCAGCCTTCCCAAGGCTCTTCTCAGATCCATGCAGCTGGCCAAGGGGTGGCCTGTAGGCACTGAGAGCCTCTGAGATGTGATGGGAAGTCAAGTGCACCCGCCAGTGCTCTGCTGAGTGAGATCCTCAAGACTCACAGCCCTATTCTGCCACAGGTTCCTTGAGTTGCTGCTGGCAACACACAGCCACAGCTGTCTGACCCTGCCATGAGAAACACCTTCTGCTCACAGCTCCCAGGGCACAGAACTCTTTTGGTTGGAAGAGACTTAGGATCATCAAGGGCTTGGAGTGGTAGGAGCAGGGAATGGTTTCCAGCTGGAAGAGGGGAGGTTGAGACTGGAAATCAGGAGGAAGTTCTTCACCAGGAGGGTGCTGAGACCCTGGACCAGGTTGCCCAGGGAGGTTGTGGCTGCCCCCCAGCTCCCTGGCAGTGTTCAAGGCCAGACTGGCTGGGGCCTTGAGCACCCTGGTCTGGTGGGGGGTGTCCCTGCTCATGGCAGGGGGGTTGGCACTAGATGATCTTGAAGGTCCCTTCCAACCTGAACCAGGCTATGAATCAAGTCCAAGTGTTCCCCCAGCGGTAGCAGTGACTGCACAATCACCACAAACCCCCATCCCTCATACCCCATCTCCACAGCTTTTCAACCCCTCCAGACAGGGCAACCTCACCGCTGCTGCGGGCAGCCTGGCCAACCCTTTCAGCCAGGAAATTTCCCCCCACAGCCATCCTAAACCTCCCCTGGGACAACTCATTTACTTAGGGTTCAACTTCCAGAGACCAGGTAGAAGGAAGTTTAAGGTGGCAGTAACTCAACGCAGGGCACAGCAGCAGATGAGCTGCACCAGAAGAACACACAGCAACGAGGTGCAAACATCATCCCCCAGCCGGGCCAGCTCTCTCCGTTCCCTTTGGACATCCACACCTCCCAGCAGAGCAGAGCAGAGCATCTCCAGCCCCACACTGACCTACAACCGCACCTCAAGGGAGTTAACTAGAAACCCCCAGTTCTTCTCCAGAAGGTTGAGCTGCCCAGGCTGTGGGATTTATCCCCCCTCCACCCTCGATCCCAGTTGTTCCACACTTCCACAACTCCTGCAACAGAACATTTGGGCCCCAGCAGGTGATGATTGAAACCCATTGCTTGGAGGCGACAAGACGCTAGAGGAAGAGTGATTGGAGTGGCAGAGTGAACTGGTGTATTGTCATGTAAATGGGACAGGGACTGTCACACGGGATCCCGCATTGTTCGCCAGATGAATGCGGGGAACTATAAATACGAGTTCAATAGAGAGCTCTGTCAGTGCAGCAGCTGAATGAAAGCTGCTCTGGGAGGCTGCTGCTAGGGTTTCCAAATGAACAGATACGTGGAGTTGGGCTGTTTCATCCAGCCGGATCGACCAGGAATGTCATCCTGCCCTCGTAAAGAAAGAAATTAAAAAGGAAAACACTCTGATGGCCAAGGAAAAGTGTCTGTAAGTGAACTTTAATCTAAAGAAACACTCTTCACGGACCACAGAGCAATGCACGGAGATCAGGGGGAGGTTAAGGCTCAGCCCACTGAAGGTAGCACCCACTTACGCTCTGCTACCTTCAGCGAGAGGTGCCTACCCAGATGTAGAAGAGATCTCGCTGCTCTTTGCTTAGAGCAGGATATGCACTGGGGGTTTGGGGGTTCAAGAGGATTAGTTTGTCCTTTGTCCTTGTTCTGGCTCTTCTAGGGATCCCGGTTCATGTGAAAAAGCAAATGAGATCTTGGGAGTCAGGGTTGAGCTCCCACTGCTGCTGCTGCTGCTTCACCCCACCTGCAGCAAAACTTCTTGCAGGATTAAAGAGAATCCTAAATAATTGAAGATTGAAAAACTTCCCCATTCTTCAGTTCCACATCAACCCCCACTGCAAAGACAACCAGACTGGGAAGAGAGGACTGGGAACCAGTATAAACAACCACCGAGAGCAACCGCCCAGCTCTGGGGATGCTCCTGGTGCAGCAACACTTGATGTAACCTGGATGAAGGGGTCAGGACTCAGTCCCAGCACCCAGAGCAGTTGGGAGCAGCTGAGCCCACAGCAGCTACACCCGTTTGCTGAGACTTAACTGCTTCAGTTCTCTCGCTGCTACTTCAGCTTGAAAAAGCAGACACAAGTCTCTTCAGGTAAAGTACACAACAGTCAGCTCAGTTTAGCTGCTCCAAGAGCTCCCGGGGACAGGACAAACAGGAAAGTGAGGGGAGGGCAATGCTTCAAGGCTCAGCTCTACCCCCCTCTCCTCAGAGGAGAGGTCTGTTCAGACAGGTGGGGAGAGAAGCTGGAAGAAAGGGGGTCACCAAGCCCCAGCAATCCTTGGCAAGGGGAGGGGGGGGAAACACTCAGGACAAAGGAAGCAAAACCACAACCACACTTTACTGAAACATCGGTGTCTTTAGTAGGTTACAGAAAAGCTTCGGAACACGGACCAACGTCGGGGAAAGGCAGACTCTGCAAAACAAGGTCTTCTTATAAAAAAATTAAGAAGTCAAAGTAAAGTGCATGAAAACAGTTTGTTACGGGGGTTTCTCCCCTTCTGATCAAAGTCTCAGCACACAGTTTGTTTCTTTTTAAACCCCAGGAGATCCTCTTGTGGGTGTGTGTGTGTGTCTGCCACCCCAGCAGTCCCAGTTACTTTACTGGTTGGAAAAAAAAGAGGATGGTGATGATTACAAACAGAATGGTTTAGAACAGAAAGGGTTTAACCCGATGCACCCACACCAGAGAGTACAGAGCTAAGGGGATATTAGATGGGCTTCCTACTCACTTCCCATCCACAGGGCTGCACAACCGGCAGAGAGGCTCGAGCTCCTCAGAGGACATCGGTAAGAAATGATCTTCATAAATAGGGTGGTTCTGCTAGTTAGGGGGCTCCCCCACTGTGCAGGCAGCCCTTGGTCTGTGAATACCAGCGTCCAGACTTAAATACACTGTTGGCAAAAAGGAAGAATACATATATATAAAAAAAGAAACTAAAAGAAAAGGTCTACGCCTGCCTCCTTCAGAAGGAAAAGGTAGTCGACCCCAATCCAGACAAAGACAACGGCTTTCCTACGGGGTCTGTTATCAAGGCGAGAGCACCACGAGAGTTAAGGGAAGCACTCAGGATGCTGAATCCTCACAGATTTTTCTTCCGAGCTGCAGAAGCAGAGCCCCGGGGTGGACTCGGCTCTACTATACCGCTCTGCACCTCCGGGGATCCTCACAAAGGCGACTCAACCGCAACTCTGGACAGCGGCGGCAGGTTGGAACCCGTTCTCACCCGCACTCGACTGGGAGCAGCTGCTCTGCAGACCTCCCCCTCTTCATCCTTGGAAGCTGCGGTGGTTGCGGGGCACCGGGATGACAGGCAGAGTCCACCCCATGGGCAGGGTCCATCCCGGCATTCGGTGGCCCCCGGTGCAGGCAAGTCCCGCTCGCTGGGCGTGGAGCGAAGCCGGAGCATCGCCTGCTTGGGTCAGAGCACAGCGGCGGCCTGTGCGCGGCAGTGCGCGATGTGGCGGTGCACGAAGTCGATGCGGGCTTGCAGCAGCTCGGCTTGTCGCTCCGTGAGGAAGCCGAGGCGAGCCCAAAGCGGCTCCCGAGCCCGGTACCGGCGCCGCAGCTCGGCAGCAGCACTTCGACGACGGTGCAGCTCGGCGACACGTCGCGCCGTGCCCTCACGGAAGATGCAGACGGAGCGGAGCAGCGGCTCGTTGTAGGGGTCCCACATGGCGAGCAGGCGGTAGCCGTGCACCAAGCCCGCTTCGTTGTCCATGAAGACGAGCCCGCCGTCGGGGCCGCGCAGCAGGTTGCTGGTGGCTCTGCGCATCACGCGTGGGTCCCACTGCAGGCTGAAGAGGTTGCTGACCAGTCGGTCAAAGTTGGCCGTCAAGTAGTCAAAGAGGATCAAGTCGCTCCACTGCACCAGTTCCACCAGTTGCGACGGCGACAGGTCGCCTAGTTCCGTCGCTGACAGCGTCCGCAAGTGCCGACCGG
>VZRI01001360.1:0-41305 GCA_013397515.1 Upupa epops | reverse complement strand
GTTTATTACCACGTGACATGCACTTACATACCTACTCACCTACTCCACTTCGTCTACGCCCCTTAGCTAAGCGTCATTCAGAGCAGGGGAGGTCCTATCGCGTCACATCCTGTATCCCCGACAAATGCCTATTACAACATACATGCAAACTCCATTCTGTGGTGCTGAACCTGGAAGCCTTCCTGTCTTTCATGGAGGGCTCAGATACAGAAAATCCACAAAAGCCACACCAGCTTGTTCCTGTCGTTGGCAGTGGGCTGAAGTAAGGGCAACACCTCCATATAGCTGAAGATGCTCCACATCTTTGAAGATGCCAGACAGAGGTGAGCTCTTACCCCTCTAACTCCCTTGGTGCCTGATCACAGGGGAGAAGAAAGAAAGGCTCTGCATAAGGCTTGTAGAAAGCACTTGGATGAGACCCTGAAAAGCCTGTATGCCATAACAGGCATGACTGTGCATATTCAGCACCACCGGGCTGTCAAAGATCCTGTATACTCTGCCACTGAGAAAGACTGCGAGAAGCCTCTACTAAAAGAGAGAAAGAGGGATCATAAATACTGACCTCCTAAGCCTTTGGCAAACATAGAGAGAGTCTGGAATTTTGTTGTATCCTCCACATTTGGTGCTGCTATATCCTCAAAGAAGAGCCCTGAGCTGATGGGAGCTAGAAGTATGCCAGAGATGTCACAGAGTGCTGATGCCTGCATGAGGATCAGGAAAAGGAACTTTTCCACAAGCACCAAATGTGTATTCTGTGCTGTATTCCTGCCACTCCATCCCCCCTTTCTCTTCTGGAAAGTGGGGTGCAAGACTGTGTGTGTGAGTTGGGTGTTATGATTATGAGTGTGTACACTCTCTTACCCCGGAACTCTCATCTAAGGCCAAAAACCCAATGTGTTAGCTATCTCTCATTTCTCTCAGACTGTGTGTAAAGGCATTGTGGTACAGTTTCTGTTTTACCTTTTTGATTCTTTTACTTATTTTGGGTTTTTTCCTTTTCTTCTTGGTGATGGGTTCAATAAACTGTTGTCTTTCTAACAAAGTTGCTTCATGCCTGTTCAACTCTCGGTGACAGCTGGTTGTTGTGCTAGATTCACAGGCACCAACCCAAAGTGATTTAGACCTTTCTGTTAAACCATTACATAACCCGAATAAAAATTGGGTTCAGTTGAGGTCCTGAACAGAACAGAAACTTTCTCCACAGTGGGGATTAGGTTCTTGCCTCTTCTACCCTCCTGTACAAACTTTCAAAGGGCTGCTCAGGAAGTAATCCACTTTTCCCACCCACCACTCACATAACTTGTGATCTTGCAATAGTGCCAAAGTGTGGGGATTGGGGCAGTCTAGGGTGGCTTCTGACGTCTCAGGAGACATCCGGTATCCACTCATTCACTTTCTTCACTTCCACCACTTTCTGTTGTCTTTCCATTATTTACTATTTCCTGCACTAACAAGTCTGAGCTGAGACTCTCTGGTAGTAGTGGGCTAGAACAGCATCTCCAGAGGGAGAGAGTTTTATTTCTACAGCGCCATGCAGTGAGCAAGTGGCTATACTGCAACTCCTCAAAAACTGATGTGGCGAGTGGCTAAAATAGCAAGTATCAAGGAGAAGTTTTGTTTTTCTTATCCTGTAGCGCCATTGAGCAAGTGAGTGGTTGTGGTTCAGAGAGGTTGGTTTTTTACTTAAAGGGTTTTCTTTGTTTTGATTTCTTTGCTTTTATAATCTCTGTTTTAATTCTCTTATCTCGGGTGTTATCAGTTTATCTTGTTTGTTTACCTTGTTTTTAATAAATATTCAGCTTTTGATCCAGCTTCCTGACTTATTAAATCAAATTAATGCTTAAATTATTGTGAATTATTTATTTTTTCCCCTTACTTCTAATTGGAAGCAAGAGTTCTGTTAATGGTTCATTCTATATATGATTAAACCATTACAGTCTGATACAATGAAAAATTCAAGTAGAAGCTTTAATTCTATTAGACAACAGAGAATGTGATCATAAGATATGAAGCCACTGGCTCAAAGGCATTTAAACCCAGATTTTATTTCTCAAAGGAGCTTGTTTTTTAGAAAAGATTGTGAGAAAGGTTTTCCTTAAGTGAAGTTGAAACACAGTGTTCACACTTCCCCAAGGAATCATATTATTCAATCAACCTATGCTGTATGATGTTTTGAGGTGAAACAGAGCTTGCATCATTCCAATGAATAAAGTGAATAAACACTCAGTTTAACATGGAGACAAGGCACAAATGAAGCAATGCATCCACTTAGAAAACTGAAAGAAGCAACAAGGAACTGATACCAGGAAAGTTATGACACTCTACGGACACTGAAAAAAGTGGTAGGGCAGCTGTGCCTGAAATGAAGAAGAAACAGATGAATAACAAATACCTCTAGGACTTGGAGATGACTTCATCCTGGTTTCAAGTTTTCTGAAATTTTGCTAAATGTTGTGATGTCCTTCAGTGAAAGGACTAGGCTGCAAGTTTTTTCTGCTGAGACAGAATAAATGATTAAGCTAGAGGCAAAATATTTCAGTAAAATTTTGATACATTTTTTAGTTTAAAAGAATCTTAGGGCAAGTGGCAGACTGAGAACCACAGTCCTAAAAAAGAGAGTATCCCTTTCTAAAAACAACAGTACAGGGGCAACTTGTCACTTTTAGCATCTCAGGATACAGTTTTTGTTTAGTGTCTTATAAGATGTAACTCTTATTAATAAATAAAGGGTTCAGAAAAGAACGTCATAACCTGAGAGATCAGAGACAAGCATTTTCTATTATTTGTGTTAGAAATTAAAAATGTTTAGATTATTGCATACAGCAAGGCTTCTAATCACTTAGAATGACTAAACAGTAAATTACTGGAAGAATGGAAATACATGACTTTGCAGTATTCTGCAATTAGAAGTACAGTAGCAATATTAGGAAGAATTTAGTTTTCAAAGTAATATTATCCCTGTAAGTTTTTTATTGGTGTATTATCATATGATTCTCATCTGAAGATATTCAAGGATGTTGCTCAAATATGTAATATTGAAAGTTATTCACAAACAATGGTAGCATACACAATCACATATTTCAGTGGGAGTGCAGGCACTCAAAGAGACTTACAAACATGTAACAGAGACTAAATGAGGAAATCATACATTTTCTACTTTGAAAAAATCCCAGCTAGCTACAAAGGCTTCTTAGCAGAAAGGAGGGTTTAGCTGAGGTTCCTCTACTGACACTCTGTGCCTGCTGAGATGCTCTGGGATGTTTCTGTGGTAAAGAACAGTGCAGCCCCTGACACTTTTTCCTCCCCTGAAGGTCCATGATTATGCAAACTGTCTGCATAGCACACATCCTGTGTCCAAACACACAATAGCACTGCATAGTTGAGAAAACACTTTGTACAAATGCAGGAGCATCTGAATAGAAATTATATTAAGAATTTTGGTAGGAAGAGGTCTTTAATTTTTTCAAGTCCAACCATTAGCCCAACACTGTCAGGCCATGCTAAGCCGTATCTCTAAGCACCACATCTACACATGTTTTTAATACCTCCAGAGGTGGTGTCTCCACCTAGGTAGCCTATGCTAGTGCTTTGCAACCCTTTCTGAAAAGAAATTTTTCCTAATATTTTACTATTTTCCTGTGTGATAGGATCTCCAATCTGAAGCTGAAAATAATCCCAAACCCAAATCTAAAACAATACAGTGACTAAACTAGAGGATGAAAGCAGTCAAAGTGTGTTTTCTTGGATTCCAGCATGCTGCAAAGACCACTGTACCATGTATAACTGAGTCTATAGGTGTGTTGTTCATGTCCTTTAGTTAATTTGCAGCAATATGTTCTGTACTTTAAAAATCACTCATTTTCCTGGACAAAAAGAAGTGTGGATTTTCTGTTTTATTACAAAAGTTCAATCAAGAAAAGAAATTCAGCAATAAAAAGAAAAATGTTACTCTGTTCAGAGCCTGTGAAGCATAATTTAGAATGGTACTTGATCTTTTAGAAAGAACACTGTACTTATGGCATTAAAATATATATACTAGGTTTGAAGTGTATGTTGTTGCATCAGACATACTGCTACTGCCTGAAGACCAAGCTCATCTGACAACGTATGTCAACCATGCCATGCTGATCCCCAAAGTCTTCACCAAAAAACAAAAAAGGGAGAGGTAGAGATTGTGGATGGTTGGAACAGACTTTCCATGAGTGTCAGGGGTCGAAGGAATAGTTGTTGTCCCCTTTTTAGTGGCAGATTCCTCAGGGAATGTCATCTTAAACAGAAGACTGCCACATAGTTATCTCCCATCTTTTTCAGAATGTGTGTAATAGTGTTGTGATACTGCTTCTGTTTGTTTATTTTACTCTTCTGAGGTTTTTTTCTTTTTCTTGGATGTGGGTTGAAAAAACAGTTTCTTTTCAACAAAGTTGCTTCATTGTCTGGTAAATTCTACTCGAGAGCTGGTTGGTGTACTTAGCACCAACCCAAAGGATCAATTGAGGCTATTTTTCAACCTTGTACACAACATATAACAGCTACAGCAATGTCATATAACAGCTACAGCAATGAAGAAAAGACAACCAGTTACAGTAGTGGAAGATCTTTTCTGAGAAACACAGAGGCACATGTTTGCTGTCCTAACTCACTGTCCAGTGAAGTGTGCTGCTTAGTGGGTGACCACATCAAGTATGCAGCAGAGATGTTGACAGACCTCATGCATCCCACTGACTACAATCCACTGCTGTTGCTTCAAGTGGGTAGCAGTGATGTGACTGAGAACAATATAAAGAATATCAAGAGGGACTACTCTGGTGAAGGGCTTGGGATTGAAGGTTGTCTTTTCATCAATTCTCCCAGTTAAAGGGCTAATCAAACTGAAAATATCAATAAATGGTTGAAATGACTGGCAGTAACCAGCACAGCTTCAACAACAGCAAATCATGCCCAGTGGCCTTTTATAATGGAGTCACCACATTAGTAGATAAGGGAAGATCAACTGGTTTCATCTACCTGGACTTGTGTAAAGTTCCACACAATGTCCTGGTCAATAAATTGTAAAAACATGGATTTGATGGACAGAAGACTCACTAGATAAAGAAATGGCTGGGTGGTCACACCCAAAGAGGTGCGGTCAATGACTCAATGCCCCAATGGAAACCAGTGACAAGTGGCTTCCCTCAGGGGTCAGTGCAGGGACAGCGCTGTTTAACATCTTTGTCAGTGCACACTCAGCAAGTCTGCAGATGACACCAAGCTGGGTGGTGCAGCTGATACACTGGAGACAAGGGAGGCTACTCAGAGGGACCCGAACAGACTGTAGTGGTGGGCCCATGCCAACCTTAAGGAGTTCAACAAGGCCAAGTGCAAGATCCTGCACCTGGACTGGGGCAATTGCAAATACTAATGCAGGTTGGGCAAATAATTGCTTGAGATCAATTTTGAGGAGAAGGTCTTGGGGATGCTAGTTGATGAAAAACTCGATAGAAGCTGTCAGTGAGAGCAGCCCAGATGGGCAACCATAACCTGGGCTGCATCAATAGAAGTGTAGCCAAAGGGTCAACAGATGGTCTCTTCTACTCAGCTAGCATAAGACCCTACCTAGAGTACTGTATGCAGCTCTGGAGCCCCCAACAGAAGAATGACATCAAACTGGAGCAGGTCCAGAGGAGGGCCACAAAGACGATCAAATGAGGACCGCTTCTGCTATGAGGACTACCTGCAGGAGTTGGGGCTATTCAGCCTAGAGGAAAGGAGGCTCCGAAGAGAACTTGCAGTAGCCTTCCAGTACCTGAAGGGGGCCTCTGAGAAAGATGGGGAAGGGCTTTTTACAAGAATTTGTAGTGACAGAAAGAGAGGAAATGGATTTCAGCAAGAAGAGATTCAGACTAGGTATTAGAAAGAAATTCTTTACAATGAGGAACAGGTTGCCCAGGGAGGTTGTGGATGCCACCTCCCTGGAAGTGTTCAAGGTATCAAGTTGGATGGAGCCTTGAGCAACGTGGTCTGGTTAGAGGTGTTGCTGCCCATGGCAGGGGGGTTGGAACAAGATGATGTTTAGGGTCCATTGTAAACCAAACCATTCTATGATTCTGTGGTATGTCAGTTGTCCAGTATATAAAATGCCATTTTCATAACTTTCTTGATTAGCTGATACTATTCCTTCTTAGGAACTAATTCCTGAACAGGCACAGGTATGCCTAAGAGGAAAGACTGCCAAAGCACTTGCTCTTCAGATTATTCCAACATTCTTGCTCCAAAGTACATTATCTTTCATTAAAGAAATCATCTCCTTTGCATTCACATGGTCAGTGCATCTGTCTCACTCTATTTCTGGCTCATTGATAAAAATGATCCCTTGCCAAATAAAGGAAAAAAAAATGTGAAAAAATTTGGCAAATGGATTAATGAAAACAAGATAATAAATCCCTGTTAGCATTAGAAGTACAAGGATGTAAATTCCTGAAAGAGTTCACTGAGTTTCCTGGCATGGGATATGAGTTTTGCAATGGAAAAAAAATGCCTTTATTTCTGAAATATAACTTTGTGTAGTTCTTTTTAAAAAATATTCGTCTGAGAGTACAGCAAAAGTGGGCAGAACATGGGGGTGTACTGAACTGCAACACTGACTCTTGCAAAGTGTAGGCTTTTAATTTATACCAAATTAAACTTTGTTCATTATACGCCATATTCAATATGTACAAACATACAGCAGCACTGAGGAGTTACGTCTGAACTCAGACCTTGCATCTTAGATAGACACCCTAAACCCTGTGAGAAAAATAATTGAGCCACCCAATTACAAATAATGAAAAGTAGACAGTAATCTGTCCATTTGTACAGCTTGGGGTTGGAACCTCTTCACAGCTTGATCTTCTGGCAAGACCATATCATATCATGTGTAATGTAATGACTTCCCAGACTCTGGCAAACCCTCTGGGCTCTAATATAGGGGTAATCATAGCAGCATTTAGAATTCACTTCTCCCTCAGCTTGAAAAATATTACTAAATACACGTAGATGAGAAAATTTCTAAAAGGTATTGACCAAAGTTTGCCGTATCTTCTCTAAATTATTTGGATGTGCTCAGCATCTTTCCCAAGGACAATGCCAATGTAAATACTTATAACCATATGATGAAGTCCATAAGACAGTGCTTGAACAGATTACTTGGCAATTAACTTAGAGCTGTACCTCCTTTTCCTGGAATATACAGCATCACTCCAGAAATCAGAGAATATTTTGCAAACCAGAATAAATGATGTTATGGGGACATATTTTAGTGCTTGACCCCAAATTCCACTGGGAAAAATTTCCTTCTACATGTTTTACAGCACCCAGTACTTACACTAAATTGTTCTTTGCGTTGACGTGAACTGATGCCTGACACGTGAGAGCTTCATGCACTCAGCAGACTACAAATGAGAGAAAGAAACTGGTGGCTATCAGCTCACATGTCTGGTGAGATAGTATGTTTACAAAACTAATTTCTTGGCAGAGGAAATTAATTTATCTTATTAGTGAGTAAATGGAGTTTTTTTCCTTGAGGAAAAGAGGCAAGGGGAAAATTAGTACATTTCCCTCATGAAAAAGAATTTCAGTAAAGCATTTGACACAGTCTCCCACAATACACTCCTGGCAAAAATGGCAGCAAGGAGCTTTGACAGAAATATTCTATGCCACGTCAGGAACTGGTTGGATGGATGAGCCCAGAGAGTGGTGGTAAACGGTGTCGCATCTAGTTGGCTACCCATAACTAGTGGTGTCCCCCAAGGGTCGGTATTAGGTGAGGTCCTGTTCAATATCTTCATTGATGATATTGACGATGAGTTGGAATCCATCGTGAACAAATTTGCTGATGACATCAAGCTTGGAGGCCGTGTTGATTTGTTGGAGGGTAAGAGGGCCCTGCAGAGGGTATTGGACAGACTGGAGAGATGGGCAGACTCTAATAGGATGAGTTTTAACAAGTCTAAGTGTTGGGTTCTGAATTTTGGTTATAACAACCCCAGGCAGAACTATAGGCTGGGAATGGAGATCTTAGAGAGTACCCAGGTAGAAAGAGACCTGGGGGTATTGGTGGACAGTAAACTTAGCATGAGTCAGCAATGTGCCCAGGTGGCCAAGAGGGCTAATGGCATCCTGGCCTGTATCAGGAATGGTGTGGCCAGCAGGGAAGGAGAGGGCGGTTATCCTCCACTGTATTCAGCACTGGTTAAACTGCACCTGGAGTATTGTGTTCAGTTATGGACCCCACAGTTTAGGAAGGATGTTGAGATGCTGGAAGGAGTCCAGAGAAGAGCAACTAGAATGGTAAAGGGCCTGGATGTTAAGCCCTGCAAGGAGAGGCTGATGGGGCTGGGTCTATTTAGCTTGGAAAAGAGGAGGCTCAGGGATGACCTTATGGCTGTCTATAACTAAACTAAGCTAAAAGGTGATTGTAGTCAGGCAGTGGTCAGTCTTTTCTCTCTGGGCACTGGAGACAGGACAAGGGATTATCGTCTTAAGCTCCATTGTGGGAGGTTTAGACTTGACATTAGGAAAAGTTTTTTCACTGAGAGAGTGATCAGATTTTGCAATGGGCTGCCTAGGGAGGTGGTGAAGTAACTCTGGGGGTGTTCAAGGTTAGTCTGGATGAAGTGCTGAGTGGAATGATCTAGATGTTAGACGTTAGGTTTACTTGGTTGGTTTTAGGTTGGACTGGATGATATTTAAGGTCTTTTACAGCGCCATTATTACTGTGTGATACTGTGATACTGTGATCTAAGCAAAATTTCAAAAGTTTCATGGGACCTACCCTGGCAGGTAGCAACAGCCCTCTGCTGACATGTACACTGGAAAGGCTGCAATGAATCTTGTTACAATGAGATGCTTAGTGACAGGTCCACTGAGAATGGACAAGATTTTATACTTAATCCATTCTAAATAGAGATTTTGAGGAGACGGTTTTCCAGTTTACATGTTCTGGAAAGCAAATCTAAGCTGCATGCTTTTAAACCTATTTCAGCTTTTCCTAGCATCTCTGTAACTGAGTTATTAAAAATTTCTCTCCTTTTTCATGAAGGAAATGTACTAATTTTCCCCTTGCCTCTTTTCCTCAAGGAAAAAAACTCCATTTACTCACTAATATGATAAATTAATTTCCTGTGCCAAGAAATTAGTTTTGTATATATACTATAGATAAGTTTGCAATAGCACAAGGCTGGAAAACCAAGCAGCTAGAGAAAAATAATTTTGCTTCATCAACTCTTTAAGCTAATGGGAATTTTGATAAACAGCCATATGATGGCATGACTTTAATTGTCATGTGTGTTTTTGCTAGATATTTTTCCTTTATAATTAAAAATGAGTTTACATGTCAAAGAAAATTACATGAAGAAATTGTATGGTATTAAATTGATTTTGTATTACAGTTCAAAATGCATATTATATTTTTGATATAAATGATAGGCTTTTTCCAGTATCACCCTTGGTAATTCAGCAGAAAAGTTAAATTAGAATTTTATAGGGTATTCTATATAAACTAATAATAATAGTAATATAATTATTTATCAGGACAGTAGCTGTGGAGCTAGACAAAAATGGAGTCTTCAGTCCTTCAGAAAATCTTCATTGTGTATTATGTATGTGCTTGGATCAAGAGGATTTTAGAAACATCCAAGGCAAAGGAGCACAGTGCTACACAGACAATATTAATATGGGAAATATTTTAATAATGAGACTTGCATTTCTTTACTTCTTTTTTTTCAAAAGATTTTGTAAGAAAGTATAGAAAGATAAATTCTCAGTGCAAAACTCCACCAAAAGAAAAGAGTGGGTGCTAACAGTTCGTAGGCAATTATCTACTCGATACTTACTTTTGCCAGTTGAGGGGCTAAGAGAAAATAAAGAAATGTGCTTCTGCATGGTCTAGTTTCAGGCATATTCCCATAGGAAATTGTGACCTTCTAAAACGTTTTCTAGCAGTTGTTTTGCAACACACGCTTTGTGAGCATTCAGAAAAAAACTGTATGACCTGTACATTTATTTCATCTTTAAAGACCATGTGTGAATGTAAGAGATCCCCAAAAGAGTGAAGCAAGGTTTAAAAGCTATTCCAATGCCTTCGGGCTAGAATCTTGGCTTAGATTGAACTGGAAAAAGGAACTCTTCATTAGCAGTGCCTTAGAGGCAGAGCTAGAGAGAATGCACTGGTGATACTCAGCAGCATTGCTGCAAGTCCCAGCAGGAGAGTTAAACTACTCTCTTTTTCAGGTGTGACAAGTATTTATCTCTAAAACAGTCTTATGGGATTACATAAAAAGACATTAATTCTTGCTGCCCCTGGTAAGAATTCTAGTTTCACTAAGAGAATACTCTGGGAACTGCAAAAAGATTCAATAAAGACTACTGGAGTATCTTCTGGTATCCATGCAACACCTTGTCATTCCTCCTCCAAAGCATAATGTCATTATTTGAAAAACTGGATGATTTAAATGAGGGGAGAAAGAAAACATAACAGCACAATGATACTCTCTAGAGAACAATAAAAAGTTATATGTTAGTCTAATCCAATATAAAAGTGATGATGTTAATTGATATAGTCAGAAAATAAGATATAAGATATAAGTCAGAAAATAGTCCAAATATTTCATGCTTTTCCACATACGGTCTTGCTTCTTTGCTCTAAGATTCAAATAACTCCAAAGAGTGCATATCCACCTACAACTAAATTTTTGCATCTCATTCACAAAGTGAAAAAAAATATTCTCTGTTCAGTACAGAGCTGACATTCAGATGTTTACACGCTACTTCTGCCTCCTCCCAAGGATAGCTCCTCAGGAAAAAGTATCAAATTCAGCTGTTGTTATCTTAAGTGTGGGCCTGTTTGCTGTGTACTATCCCCCTTCCTGTTGTGCAACATCTAATCTGTTTTTCAGTGTGAATTTACATCCCATAGGAAAAACTCTGAGAGCCTTTTATCCTGAGACTTATTTTGACATACCTGAAGTATAACCTGTAACTAACATCTTTTCAGCTGAAAGAGCATTACAGTCTCAAATATCAAAACTCTCAACAAATTTTCCATAAAGTGGTTTTCTTAATTTCAAAAACAATATGGTACTGATTTTTTTTTTATTAAGTGAGATAGGAGCTATATTCCATATGAGTTTGGCCAGCTTGTATTGAACAAAGTTTTTAATACTTTCTGTGGGATTTCATTACCAGCATTATCTTAGAGAAGAACTACCTTTTGTTTCACCTTGCATCTTCAGTGATTATAGTCATTCCCTGAACATAGTATCATACACCCACTCAGTGCTCCATCAGATTTCCACTTCTAACTTCTTATAGCTGCTGCCCTTATCACTGTGTCACTGAAAAAATTGTGTCATGGTAAACTGAGGTTTTATCATATTTTAATTCTTGAGTAATTTCTTCTGAAGCAAACATAATTGTCATATTTTGATAAAGCATGCCTTCTGCAGAGCAAAACTCCCATCATGATATACAAACCTGAAGCACATAACCTACTGGTATTTTTATTCTTTCAAAATTTCATACTCTATGTAGTAATAATTGCCAATTATATATAAAGTAAACCATTAGCCACATAAAGATTAAAGTAAACATGCTTCTAAAAGAAAAATATTTATTTCAATGTTCAGGTTGTGATAGTATTTTTTCTAAGCCATATATATGCTGCACAGCTTTTCTTGCAATTTGCTCTGCTACCATCTCCAGGTAAAGAAGAAATGTGCCAGCTCTATCTGTCTCAAGTACTGCCTTTGTGAGGGCTGTGGATAAAATTTATTAGGTCCAAGACATTACTACAGGTAGATGAGAGAATAAAAAAAGTAAATTCTCTCTCATTATGGTACATCAGGAACACACAGACACTTTGGTCAGGTGCAAAATAACAAGAAATATGAACAGAATATGTTCTGTCAGAAAGTTACTCTTCAGCAAAATGAGTTAAAACTGATAATTGCCTTTTATTCCCTTTGGTGATTACAATGTTTTAACCCCTTAGAAGATCCATACTTGCATTTGGTGCATTGAAAGAAGGAAGACATCATTTGGGAAATAGCTACAGCTGAGCAGTTCTTTGCATGGAAAAATTACCAGTGATAATTTTAAGACAAACAGAAATGTAGGAAGATTAGCATTAAGTATTCAAGGCATTCATGCTTGGACAGCAAGGTGAAGAGCACTCGAAACAAAATTCTAATACAAAATGAGGGTAGGGAGAACTATGCATTGAAAAAAAATGACTGCTACCAGTTAGCAGCTCTCAAGACACTTGTCTGTTGGTATTTGAACCCTCAACACAAAATATTCCAAACAAATTAATCTTCTCATTAGAAAATATTTTAAGGATCATAGAAACTTCTTTTGAGAACTAAAGTTTTCCTTCTTAGGAAAAGACAACTTCCATTGAAAAATCACACAAAAATTATTAGCAAAGTTTCACAACTACATCTGGATATTGTGTTTGATTTAAAGTTAAGGTTGTAAGGCTTTGAGAGGAAACCAAGCTGACAAAAACAGACTTAAATACAGAATCACAAAATGATTGTGAGTGTTGGTGACCTCTGGAGATTCCCTATCCCACTTGCTCATGCAGGACCAGTACCACATCAGGATGGTATCTGGTTGGGGTCTGAATATCTCCATTGATTGAGACACTGCAACCTTTCAAAGGCCAAACGTTTGTTTGGAGGAACCACTTCCTCAGTTACATGATGTATTAGAAAAGGGAAAGATTTACAGAAACGAAGCAGATACTAACAGATTGAGAAAGATAACTTGGACTTACTGACACTAGCAAACTGAAAAAAACAGTACAAAAATAATAAGAGGGAGAGTACCTACACACCATCAAGTTATTGTTTTGACAAAGTGACATTTCTCTCCTCAGGGACATGTTATATATATATTTATGTAATCAGAGTACAGTCTGCCTGGGACTTGCAGAAAACAGAGGCTTTCACACAGTAGGAAGGAAATTAGTCTTTTCTCTTGCTTAATGCAATTATGCATCAATGGAATAAACATGACTGCTTTTAAAGCGCTTCAAATGTGTAATCTGTGCCATTGTCTTTTCCTCAATGTACCCCACACAAATCAAATAATTCCCCTTATATTACCATTCTGGAAGAAGGGGTACTGAAATAGGGGAAGGGTGACTGTGCTGATATTGTCTCCCAGCTCCTAAACTACTGTCACAGTCAGCTAAGGAAAAATACATATTTGACATTACTGAGTTGCAGCACAGGTCACTATAGAATTTATTCCCCACATGTTCAGCCTCTGCCAGAGAAGACAGCTTTCCTTCTCATTGCCAAGTTCATAAATGTGACGAGTTAGTGTCCTGATACATTGTAATTAAACTACAAGAGCTTCAAAAGCTAATTCAAATGTTACAGGATATTACATCATCTGAAATTTTATGTCCTACTTTATGTCTTAAAAAGTAACTTATTTTACATGGCATGGCTCTGCTGAGAAGTTACTTTATAAAATTGGTATCAGGTTACTGTGTGACATTGGGATGACTGACTTAACATTGTATTTGTTCAGCTACTAGGTAATTTTTTCACCTCAATTTCCACCTTCATTTTAACTGAGAGTAAAAAAAAAATCTTGAAAACTGATACTCAGGCAGAGATCTGCCATATCACCACCACGACCCTGTGATAATGCCGTAGCAGGGCAAGCCTTTGCCGCATTTCCACAGCTTCCATTGAGAATAACATGGAGAAATTCTATGGGAATTTAGAAACATATTTGTAAACATTAGCTATAGCTTAGTGAGGTTGTATCGCTAGTCATTCTTTGTAATAGCGCAGAATATCACACACATTCAAAATGGAGGCAGAGGAGCCAAAACACCCAAATTTAATTGAACAAAGGAAGAGTCTACTGGAAAAATATTCCTATGAGGTCTCTCAGATTGCTGGGGAGCTCAGCCTCACATTATCCTGACTTCCTGGCCGCATGTTACACTCTCAGTTTTCTCATTGACTGAGGTAATTAGGGTCTACCAACTTCCTCATCCCCCTTCGCATATGCCCACTTTACATCATACATCACATGGATTATTAAATGTGATTTTATGCCTCCCAGGCAGGGTGCAGAAGCTAATGTTCATGAGTCTGTTACATGTGTGCTCTCAACTAAGAAGTTCAAAAATTTACTTAAACAGTTTGTCTTTTTCAGTTTTACTCTAGCTGTCTATGACTCTATACTCTAATTGGCACCTCTAAGAGATGTAACCAGATTAAAACACCTCATCTTTATTTCATAGAATCATGAGTGGTTTAGAGAACGAGACATATGAGGAGAGGCTGAGGGAGCTGGGCAGGTTGAGTTTGGAGAAGAGGAATCTGAGGGGGAACATCATTGCCCTCTACAACTAAATGAAGAGAGATTGTACAGAGGTGGGTCTTAGTCTCTTTTGCTTGGTGACTAGTGACAGAACCAGGGACAATGGTCTGAAGTTGAGGCAGAAGAGATTTAGATTAGATACTAGGAAGAAATTCTTTACAGAAAGAGTGTAAGCTGTCCCAGCTTTCCCAGGGAGGTGGTTGAGTCACCATTCCTGGAGATGTTTAGGAAGCATATAGACATGGTGCTTTGCAACACATTATAATGGCAGGCATGTAGGGGGTTATTTTGTGGTTTTCAATCATGTGTTTAGGTTTTTTGTTGATATGGGTATAGTTGGACTCGGTGATCTAGGACATCCTTTCCAACCATGAATGTTTTGTGATTCTGTGATTCACAGCTCCATAAAAGAATATTCTTCCTCCTTGTCAATGAGAAAACTGGAGGTAATTTCAGAGAGTTACAGAATATTATGGTAGGGAAGGATGTCCAGAGATCATTGAGCCCATCCTCCCTGCCAGAGAATGACCAAAACTAGGATAGATCACTCAGAAATACGTCCTGGCAGGGCTGGAAAATTTCTAGACAACTTGGCTCCATAATCTTTCTGGGGAATCTGTCCAGGGCTCTGTCATCCTCACAGTAAAGTTCTTCCTCATGTTGAGGAGGAACGTTCTGTGCTCCAGCTGGAATCCATTGCCCCTTGTCCTATTCCTGGGCACAAGTGAAGAGGTTGTCCCTGCCTTCTTGGTGCCCAGCCCTCATCTATTTATAAACATTAATGAGATACCCTCTCACTCTACTCTCCAGACTAAAATGTTGCAGACCTCTCAGCCTTTCCTCATAAGACAGAAGTTCATGTCCCTTAGTCATCATTGGACACCCATACCTAAGTAGATCTCTGTCCCTCTTGAACTTGGGAACTCAGAACTGAATGCAATACTCCAGAAGAGGTCTCACTAGGATACAGTATAAGGGGTGGAGAATCCCTCTAGTCCTGCTGGACACACTTTTCTTAATACACCCTGGGTTACCATTAGCTTTCTTGGCCACAAGAGCGCATGGAGAACTTGTTGTCCACAAGGACTCCAAGGTCCTTCTCCACAGAGCTACTCTCTAGCAGATCACATCCTAACCTGTACTGGTGCAGTTTGTTGTTCCTTCTCAGGTTTTGGGAAGTTTAGAGAAATTTGCTTTTATCATTCTTCTACCTACTTCTTTTGGCAGTATCCAAGTCAGAAAATAGCATCTATGTGAATCTCACATATATTAGAACTATACAATATGGACATAAGGATCTTGTTTTAAAAGTTTTTAATTAGAATATTTCTACTGATTAATACCATACAGACACTAGCTCAGCTAGTGCATGTAGCAGTGCATAAAGATCTGGATTGCATTCAGAGTCTGTTCTCATCACAGAGACAAATTGGATCAGTATTTAATAATACCTCTGACACAGATTGTCCCTCAAGAGCAGATCACAGCCTGCTAATGCAAGCCTCGAAAAGATGCAGTTTAGCACTTACATGTCCTTCCTGTTAGGAGTTCTCTTTACTAATAATTTCTTTCTCAGATGTCAATACCTGTGTAAATCACTTCAGTTCAGCTGAATTCAAAGGGTTAAATCCATGTCAAATCAATACAGTAGTGAGACAAAAATACTTGCAACCACGAAAACTGTTTTGAGTCTTCCATAATTATGGAGACATAATATGTATTGTAAATAAACGTGACCTTATCATGTCCCATAACTAGATGAAGTCTCAGCTATACATTGATGGATGTATACAACCGAGCTACTTCACGAGCTTCTACATTTCTTTGGTACAGAGGAGATGAGATTGCCATTGATTAAACAATAACAGCAGAACAGGGCTTGACAGGATTGAATGAATTTTGAGCATCCAATGGGCTATGGATGGAGTTTTAAAAGCCTACTGAAAACCATGAGCTGAATGTCAAATTAGGACACTTCCATTTAATTTCTGACCTGAAAAAGCCATGGAAAGGAGTGGCTCAGTAAAATAATATTTTCTTTGTTGATGATGTTTTGAAATTTTTTGATTTAGGTAAAGCTGGGGTTTATAAATTTATCTAAATTTGTAGGGTTGGATTTTTATACACTTGGATTTTTATATGTTGTGGTTTTTATACTCTGGATCTTTTTCTGCAGCTGGAACTCATATATCGTTTAATTTTACACAGCTGTTAGGCTTCTATTCTTCTGTGGGGTTTATTTATAAACTTTTTACCCTTATATGGTTGATTTTATTTTGCTGGGGGGAGTCACAGGATTTGTTTTTCTAAACATTTTTATGCTGCTTTTCATTTCAGTTGGTATTTTGGATTTGTTGGTTGTAATGCAGTTGTGTTTGTAAACATTTTGTTTATTATACTTTGGCTTTTAATATGGCTTTTTTTATCAGGTTGGTTTTTCACACTTTCGTAAACTAGTATTTGTATTGGAGGTTATGGTTATTTTTTAAAATATGGTCCATTTTTAATGCAGTTGACAGTTTTGACACTGTTATTTATTTGCTTGGGTTTTGATGTGGTCAGTTTTTAATACAGTTAATTTCTTTGTAAGATTTATTTTGATATCTAGTGGGTATTTCTATGCTTGTTGTTCTATACTTCTGGGATTTATGAGATTGTTTTTTAATACTGTTGAGCTTCTTTATACAGTTGGTTTATTATACTTTGGCCATTTAATATGGTTGGATATTTATGTCTTCATTTAGTAGTACAATTATATTTTACTGTTGTATTAGGCGCATGCCAACTGTTTTTCATACAGTTACTTTTTGATATCGTTGGGCTTTTGTACAGTTGGATTTTTACAAGATTTTGCAAGGCTGATTTTAACATGATTGGGTTTTGGCATAGCTTTTTTCACGTTTGGTTGGTTATACTTTGTTTAATACAGTTGGGTCTTAATGACCTGACTTTCTAGTATGATCAGTTTTTACACTGTTAGATTTTCATACTGTTTCATTTTTATACAGTAGGGGTTTTGCCTATTGTTTTTTTCCACGGGTGCTTTTCTGCACACTCTTTACCCTCTTGGCTAGTCCAGCTGTCAACCCAACATCAACATGCTTCCAATACCCAGATCTACACAGGTTTTTAACTCCTCCAGAGAAAGTGAACAGCTTGTTCCAATCCCTGGCCACTCTGTGAGGGAAGAAATTCTCCATGATGTCCAATCTAAACTTTTCCTGGCACAACTTGAGGCCATTTCTTCTTGTCCTATCACCAGTGATCTGGGGGAAGAGAGCAATTCCCACTTCTCTACAGGATCCTTTCAGGTAGTTGAAAAGGTCTATAAGGACTCTCCTCAGCCTCTTTTCTTCCAAACTAAACAATCATGTTCTCTCAGCCAGCCCTTGTAAGACCTATCCTCCAGAACTTCGCAAGCATTATTGCTTTACTTTGGACTCACTCTAGTATCAAAATATTCTTCCTGAATTGAGGTGCCCTAAACTGAACATAGTACTCCAAATGAGCCCTCACAAGTGTTGAGTACAGAGGAACTACCAATTCTTTGTTCCTGCTTCTGACACAGTCCAGGACGCTGTTGACCTTCTTGGCCACCTGGGCACACTGCTGTCTCATGTTCAGTTGCTGTCAATTAGCAATCTGAGGTCATTTTCCTCACAGATGTTCTCTATCCACTCTTCCCCAAGCCTGTAACATTGCAGCGGTTGTTGTGATCAAAGAGTAGGACCCATCCATTCATGCATATGGCCTCAGCTCATCCATCCAGTCTGTTCAGATTCCCCTGCAGGGCTTTCATATCCTAAGCAGATCAACACACCTGCCCAATTTGGTGTCCTCTGCCAACTTGCTTAGGGTGCACTCAATCCCCCTCATCCAGATTCTTGTAAAAGACGTTCAACACAACTGGCCAAAACACTGAGCCCATGGGATTCACAGATTTTAATTTTAGCAAACAAAATTAATTCCATGTCATAAATATATTATCCCAAACTCTGGGTTTAACTATATGTAAAACAGTTTATCATAGGCAATACCATGCATGAATGTACTTAAGAACCACTGAGGCAAATAAAAACCATGTTATTTAAACTTGGCTTACAAACTTACTAGGATCAGTAGACATGTACATGTTGTACATGTCTCAATGAAAGCCTGACATCCCTCATTTCGTTTTTCAGTTACTTGTTTGGAAAATATCTTCTGTGAAAATTTATTCAGTTATCACACAACAGAAGATGAAAGAACTAATCAAATTACTTTTTGTAAAGAAACAATAAGGAGTTTTTTATTTTTTATTTTTTGCACTGAAAAACAAAATCTTTCTGAGCACAAGAAAAAGTGTTGAATACTATGGGCACCAACCTCAATTATTTTGTGTTATCACACCCCTGGATATCAGTTATTTGCTCTAGTTTCTCTACAAGAAGCAGTACAGGAACATCGAATCATAGAATCATAGAATCATTAGAGATTAGAAGGGATCGTCTAGTTCAATCCCCCTGCCACAGCAGGGTTACCTGGACCAAGTTAAACAGGAACACATCCAGGCAGGTCTTGAATATCTCCAGAGAAGGAGACTCCACAGCTCCCGTGGGTGACCTGTTCCAATGTCCCATTACCCTCATTGTAAAGAAGTTCCTTCTGGCATTTATAAGGAACCTCCTATGTTCCAGTTTGTACCCATTGCCCCTTGTCCTATCACCAGATGTCCTCCTGACACTCATTGCTCACATATTAATGAGGTCATCTCTCAGCCTCCTCTTCACCAAGCTCAAGAGACGCAACAACTTCAGCCTTTCCTCAAAAGGGAGGTGTTCCACTTTGGTCATCATCTTTGTTGCTCTACACTGGACACTCTCCAGCAGCTCTGTGTCCTGCTTGGATGGAGGGGCCCAGAACTGGACACAATACTCCAGATGCATTCTCACTAGTGAAGAGTAGAGGGGGAGAAGAATTTCTTTCAAACTGCTATCAACCCCAATTCTGATCCACCCCAGGATACTGTTGGCCCTATTGGCCACAAGAACACATTGCTGGTTCACAGTCATCCTGCTGTCCACTAGGACCCCTAGGTCCCTTTCTCCTACAGTGCTCTCCAAGAGGTCAGTCCTCAGCATATACTGGCACCTGGGGTTGTTCTTGCCCAGATGCAAGACTCTACACTTACCATTGTATCTCATTGAATTTCTCTCTGCCCAGCTCTCTAGCCCCTCAAGGTCTTGACGAATGGCAGCACAGTCTTCTGGGGTGTCGGCAACACCGCTCAACTTTGTGTCATCAGCAAACATGCTGACAGTGCACCCTAATCCTTCATCCAAATCATTAATGAATGGATTGAATAAGACCTTGGGGGACCTCACTATATACAGGCTTCCAACTAGAGTCTGTTCCATCGACCGCTACTCACCGGCTTCCATCATGCAACCAACACACAATCCAACTCACTACCCAGTTGTGGAAACTCTCCCGATAACCAATCATCCAGGCCACACTGCCTCAGTTTGGCCGAGAGAATGCTATGTGAGTCTGTGTCAAATGCCTTACTGAAGTCAAGTAAGACAGCTCTGCCCTCTTCTGTCCACCTGGTTATGTCCTCATGGCTATCAGGTCAGTCAAGCATGACTTCCCCTTGGTGAACCCATGCTGACTGTCCCAAAAAACCTTCTTGTTCTTGATGTGCCTAGAGACAGCATCCAGGACAAATTGTTCCATTACTTTTCCTGGGATGGAGGTGAGGCTGACCAGTCTATAGTTACCTGGGTCCTCCTTCTTACCCTTTCTGAAAATTGCAGTGACATTTGCTAACCTCCAGTCCCTAGGCACCTCTCCTGATGCCCATGACTTAGAAAAGATGATGGGGAATGTCTTAGCAATGACTTCCGCCATCTCCCTTAGCACTCACCAGTGCATCCTATCAGGGCCCATGGATTTATGTCCATCCAGTTTGCTCAACTTATCCCTAAGACAATCCTCATCAACCAAGGAAGGCTTCTCTCTTGCCTCAGACTCCTCTGGAGCCTCAGCAGTCTGGGCTTTGGTATCAGGACAGTTCCCAGAAGTATAGATGGAGGCAAAGAATTGTTCAGTATTTCTGCTTTCTCTGTATCTTCTGTCTTCAGGGTACTCAGTTCATTCATCAGAGGTCCCACATTGTCTCTAGGTTTAGTTTTACCTGCAGTGCATTTGAAGAAGCCCTTTTTGTTACCCTTGACCTCTCTTGCATGGTTTAATTCCAAGGAGGCCTTGGCTTTCCTAATTGCATCCCTACATTCTTTCACCAGTACCCCACCCACTTTAGAATATTATTTATGCTACATTATCTTGAAAACTTTATTTTTTCAATGTATAGAAACATTTTTTTTAATAGCTCATGTAATTTTAACCCAGCGTATGATTCTGAAGAAAATAATCTAAACTACCTCATCCTCTTTCATCTATGTCATTTCTAAATATTTTGTTGTTCAATGAACACCCATCTAAAATATTAAAAATCTTATTATTGAGACTTTCCTAAGCAGATGTTCAGGAGACACTAAGACCTCCATCAAAATGTGAGCATCAAGAAACCTAGACTAGGGATATTATTTGACAGTCTGACCTACACAGATATACCCAATCTGAATCATATCTGCTCGGCAGTGACATTGAATACTGGATCAATGTATCATTATGGTTACATTGCCAATATTGAGATAAGTAGTTGAAAATTATGGAGACATTACTCTACCATTCTACTCCCCTTATGGAGACTGCTCAGGGAGAAACCCAGTTCTCCACCTCCTCACCCATCACCCACATAACTTGTGATCTTGGAATAGTGTCAAAAGTTGGAGATTGGGGCAATCTAGGTTGGCTTCTGACATCCCAGGAGACATCAGGTATCCACCCATTTACTTTCATCACTTTCACAGGGAATGGGAGCCCAGTGTCTGTCCTCATTTACTATTTCNCCTAATAATTATATGATTCTATGATCCTACAACACCATCCAGCGAGTGAGTGGCTATACTGCAGCTCCTCAGAGACTGACCTGGCAAGTCACTAAAAAGTCCCAGAGAGAACTTCATTTATTATCCTGTAGTGCCTTTGAGGGAGTGAGTGGAATATTGCAGAGATTTTTCGTTAATCTTAAAGGTTATCTTTGTTTTTACTATCTTTGGTTTTATTATTTTATCTCTGTTTTGATTATCTTATCTCTGTTTATCTTGTTTTTTTAGCTTAGTTTTAATAAATATTTACCATTTGAACCAGCTTCTTGACTTATTGAATTTAATTAATACTTAAATAATTGGGAATTATTTAAAATCTTTTCCTTCTAATTTCAAGTAAGAGTTCTGCTAAAGGTTTGTCCTAGACATGGCTAAACCATTACAAAAGCCCACAAAAATCTGTTACGTTTTTCTTGTTTTGTACCAGCTTTACAATTTTGATTATAAATTGCAATTACATTACAGTAGTTGAAATAAAATTCGACTATATAATAAGAATTCCTTTAATGGCTCTATTTCTACTGAGGTTTGTTTCCATTTTCATTTAATGTGAAATTTTTGCTCTCTACCATTCAAAAATGGGAAAGAGAAAGTAATATTTGTCATCTTATTTGTGATCAGGTTGAGAAAAAGTAAACTTACACACAATCTGTTAATTCCATTTTTCATATAATTAGTCCCATTACAGCCAGTTTATGTTATTCAGCAGTATAGAAGCAGTTCAGTCAAAAATTTACTGTGATACACTAATCTGTAAAATTTTAAATTAGAGTATTCAAATAAACTTGTACAAAACCCTAAGATATATAGAAATGTATTGAGACACTATAGGTTCTAATTTTAGTTAAGTTACTTGACCTCTTCGAGTCAAAATCCTGCTCAGCTCCCCACCAGTTTCAGTGGAAGTGTTTTCCTTTAAAATGGCATTCTATCTAATTCATTTATCTAATACTTGGGTGTTTATTTTAAAGCACTTCTTTTTCTTTTTTTATTTCCAAGACACAACTTTATGCATATTACTTCAAATAACAAATAATGCTAAAGTGCAGAAAAGCTTCTATTAATGAGAACTAGTATCTCAAATAGGAAAAAATAAACCTAAATGGTTTTGAAAAGTTTGTCAACCCATAGTGTATAAATCATAGTTATACTGCCATCAGTAAATGATACCTGCCTTCTTATATCATCTCTAAATATATGAATGTTGTTTGAGAATAATATAACCAAGTGCAAAACCCAGTAGCAGATTAATATAAAAATATACATGCACACACAGAAAAATACTCAACTATCTCTTTGCTATGTCTTATTTCATAGACTTACACTAATGTACAGCAACCAAATTGTCAGTGCAAAGGCTTACAATAATTCGTGTTTTAAACAATATTATAAATAGCCATCTATGATCAAAATTATATCCTAATTCTAGGAGAAGTAGTAATTAGTATTATAATTACTTTGTCAGTCACAATTGGCTAATACAGTCACCAGAGGCAACATAGCAGAACTGTACTAGTGCTTAATAAGTTCCCCTCCCAATGAAGATTTTGCATATTGATCTTCAGTGACAAAATTAGTAGTCATTTTTCTAAACATAGAATATGTTTATAACATAGGATGTTTATAAACATAGAATATTCTACATACATAGAATTCTATGAATTCTATGAATTAAACCACCACATAATATATGTCAAAAAATTCATTCCTTTTGATACAAAACTAAATTAACACTGCTTTGGAAAAAGAATGCACTGACTCAGCAAGAGAACCAATTCCTTGGTCCCCCTTGGACTTTAAAAATAATCTAGGGACTTCTGGCAGAAAAAGTAATGGATTAAAAAAATAACTGATTTTCAGTAGCTCACCATAACTCAAAGATTTGTCATGTGTGACAACAGTTCAAGAAGGACACAGAGCTGCTGGAGGGTGTCCAGCGTAGCGCAACGAAGATGATGAAGGAAGTTGAACACCTCCCTTATGAGGAAAGGCTGAGGGAGCTGGGTCTCGAGCTTGGAGAAGAGGAGGCTGAGGGGTGACCTCATTAATGTCTATAAATATGTGAGGGGTGAGTGTCAGGAGGATGGAGCCAAGCTCTTCTTAGGTCATCTAGTGACAGGACAAGGGCAATGGTACCAAGCTGGAACACAGGAGGTTCCATATAAATATCAGAAGAAACTTCTTCCCAGTGAGGGTAATGAAGCAATGGAACAGGCTGCCCAGGAGGGTTGCGGTGTCTCCTTCTCTGGAGACTTTCAATACACGCCTGGATGTGTTTCTCTGCAACTTGGTCTAGGTGATTCTGCTGTGGCAGGGGGATTGGACTAGATGATCTTTCAAGGTTCCTTTCAATCCCTAATGATTCTATGATTATATCTGTGGAAGCCCAGTACACTAATATTGTTTTCTTGTCTTCCTTACCAGAGCTGAACTACTTGCCCTGGGAAAAGATTCTTTTGTCTACATTTTGATTTTGTTTTTCCTCTTTATACAGTGTATTTACCTATGACCTTTGGTGAAAGCTGGATATTGGTGTTAGAGCATAGTTTCGGTATTGTCATGTAATTTTAATGCTGCTTGAGGTGTTAGATTTTTCAATTTAATTCTTAATATTCTTTCTTTTTCTGAAAATAAATTACAGCTCATATTGTGTGTAGGTTTGCAGTCTAGGCTGTGAACATATTGCTAATCTTATAACTGTTCTATGAAAAATCTTGAGGAGACAATTTCCTCTTGCTTTCTAACCAAAATTTTGGAAACTTATTTCCCAGCATTGAATCACTAATAATATAAATGACTGTCATGGTACATAAAAAAATAATGATCTTAAATCAATTCTACACATCTAAAATGTACTTGAACCACCACTGCCAAGAATCAATATGTATTGTATGATCAATAATCAATATGTATGTATGACACAGGGACAATATCCTAGAGTAAGCAGGTTTTCTGTGTAAGAGGAGAATAAAACCACACCAGCTTATGGTCAAAGCAAACAAACATGAACTAGGAAGCTGTCAGATAAAAACAGTATGGCACTGGCAGATGTTCTTGTCTTTCTGACTTGTATCTAATGCATTTCCCATGTTGATATGTATAGACAGAGAAGCCTAGTCAGAGACAGCAGTTGAAGAGAGGAAAAATACTCTAAGAAATTATTTGTTCTCTACTGATTTAATATTACAGTAATAACATTATTCTTTAATTCAGTTTGTGTTATAAAGCATATAGTCATTCTTAATAAGACAGAAGAGCTGCTAATAAGTCTTCCCACCGGAACTACCTTATTTATATAAGTGTAGAGAGAAGTTCTCACAACAACATATTTGTATTCTACAATGTCAAAAGAAGCTACTGCCCACTTTCTTCCCACACAGGCCAAATGAGGTTGTCATTTAAACTAATGTCTGGAAAACAGATGCACTATTCTTACTTGTATTAAATAATTCTTAGTGTCCCATAAACAGGGTAGGTTCCTGCTGCATTAGACACTGCAGAAAAAGAAGAACTAGAAGACACTTCCTTTACTGAAGTTGTATAGGATTACCAGCCAGAATGCATACAGGATGTCATCACAAAAGAAATAAAGATACTTTAATATCTCTGTTTCTATCAGATACCTAGATGGTGTCTATGAGATAACAAGATGCTTAGGGTTCCATAAAGCTGTATAGCTCATCAGCTAATGTCCTGAGAGGGGAAAAGGGCACAGATGGGCTGAACCACTCAATTGCAGCAGTAGATGCAGTACCCTTTTTCCTCACCTATCTTTTTTTTCCTCCCTAGAAACCTGTTATCCCATAATACAACATCACACCTATGCAGTAGATGTTGTTGAGAGAAGCTGCCTCTCCCTCAAAATCCCTGCAGCAGCACAGACACAAGTAATAATAAAAATATGTAACAGACAGGATTTAATCATATTTCTTCATTACCACAGTTGATTTCTCGGGCTCTGGCCAAACTTGAGTTCTGAGCACTCAGGTTATTTTTAAGATGTGCTAAGAGGAAGAAAATTATGTTCAGTCAATATCACTTCTGTAAGTAATCTTAAAAATAGAATTAATTGCTGAAATACCAATATTAATCTGCATGCATCTGATATTCTAAAACAAACTATACAGAGAAAAGAAAATAATGTCTTTTATGATTGCTTCTTTAAAGATGCTAAGATAGCAAGAAACAAAGGAAGTGTATTAGTAGTCCATCAAATGATTTAGTGAATTAGAGACAACTAGAAACTGGCAATTATTGAATGGCAATGCTTGGTTGATGAAAGAAGAATTGGACAGTAACAAGCAACAATATCTGCACTAGGATTCTATTTGAGGTAAGATGTCTTGAGAAGATATCTTGAGAAGAGACCTTGAGAACTGCGCGACATTATTTTTATGATTTTTGAAATTAAAACAAATTCAAAACATTTACTTTTCAAATATTTGTCTAGAGATGGAAGCACAAAATACTACTACAAGCTATAAGAGAGAAGAAAAAAGTTGTCATTCGAGAAAAGCACACAGCTGTCACCAGGTCATGGAAGAAGGAGCTGGGGTCCAGCAGTGTTGGCAGGAAGGTAATGAGAGCACGAGCGAGACCACTTTATTGTGTTCATGCAGCCACTATTCAAATAGTGTTCCTTATCTACAAAGTATACACAGCATCTTACAACTGATTGGTAAAGCAAAAGCAATTAGCAATAGACTGTCAAGATAGATGGCACCTAGAAATTAGTCTGGGTCTGTCAACAGGCCCTGTGGTCAGCTTGTAGTGTAACTATTAAGGGAGTCTGAGGTAGATCATGATATTTATGGCTAGGGTATGCCCAGCAGTTGAATCACCCCTGTGTAAGCCTCCTACAGGTCATTTTGGTGAGTCATCAGGTCTAGTCGCATTAACTGTTGTTTTAGTTTAACTAGACTGAATAAGATAGCATTAATGGGTTAGGCAACATAGATGGCAAGGTCATCAGAGCATGGATAAGGCTATAAGCATGTTCAGTAACACAAAAAGCATGAATGAGAAGCAGAACTGTGTGAGATTTTTACGAAATCCCATCAAAATCAACTAAAAGCCTGTCATAGTATGACTTTTAACCAGGTGGGATTCAAACTGAGGACCTTCTGCTTGTAAAAATGATGCTGTTACTGTGGACACGTGACAGCCTGATATGCCTTCCCATCGTTCTATTCACCAAAGGAATGTCTAGAACTTGGAACTCTGTTACTCTCCAGCTTCTGGGGTCTCCACTTTTTTAGGGGTGCTTTCTTCAGTCAGCCATGGAGTGGAGTCATTCTGTCTCACAGCACTCTGGTTGTTCAGGAAGAATGATATTCTATCAGTCTTCCATCTCTATTTGTCTTCTTCCTTCTCTCTCAACAGAATGGGATTTAGTTTTCATGGCATTAGGAACACCGTGGCTTTCTGCTGTACTGAGAGAAGTGGGGGAGGGAAATTGCTGGGCAGCAGGGAGGGTGAAAGGCTTCTGGCCATGGCTTGTGGCCTATCTTTTAAATCCATTTCTTTACTTTTTCTGTTAGTAAATTCCTTATCTTTATAATAACTCCCTGGATTTTGCTTTTGACCCTGAGAGAAATAAGCAAAATCAGGACAAAACCTCATGCTGACTTTAATGAACTCTGTCAGAACTAACTTTGATCTAATTAAAGGAGTAGATTTTTTAGTATATACCTCAGAGTTCAATTGGCATAGGAGAATAAAATGCATATAAAGAGAATAAAAGAGCACAGCAGAAGATAAAGGAGACTGCCTAAAGCATGGAGTGTCTCACATCTGGTTGGGTTACCATCCTGTGACTAATGACATATATTGGACTGTAGGCAATGAACTCAATTTTGTCAAACAAAATGAGCCAGTAGGAGAATTTGAACAAAGAGGTTTAAGACCAAGAGCATGAAGTATTATCTTCTAAGGTAAAGATAGATTGTTACGTAAGCAACTCAAATATAGCAAGAATGTAAGCAGGAAAGTTAATCTTATGGAGCAAAACAAATAACAACCTCAGAACACAAAACCCATCATGCATATTGCACCAAATCCATTCCCCCATCAGACTCCTATTTTAGTTTGGCTGGGGAATGCACTTCTAATGCTAGAAGTCCTGCTATTGCAGTCTAGCATGCTTTTGTCTGCATTCTTGAGTGTTCTCAAGAGTGTGTAAACTGGGTATCTTTGGCAGAAAACTAAATCAGAAGGCAAGCCTTGAGGAACACACATTCAATCCAGCTAAAACACACCCCTCATCACCCTTTCCAACTACCTGAAAGAACATTGTAGAGAGGTTGGTGCTGGTCTTTCCTCACAGGTAATTAGTAACAGAACCATAGGGAATGTCTTCATATTGCAATACAGTAGGTTTAGGGTAGACATCAGGAAAAAGAAAGACATCATGGAAAGAGTGGTCAAACACTAGAATAGGCAGCCTAGGGAGGTGGTTGACTCACTGTCCCTGGATGTGTTTAATTCATTTAGATATGGCATTAGAGGATATAGTTTAGGCTTTCATATGAGATTTCAAAATAAATCACACAAAAGCACATCCTAAAGCTAATCATTGTAATAACTGTAATATTAATAAACTCTCAATCTGAAACAATTAAAATATTTTAATTTCTTGTAATATCTGAAAAGATTAAACACCCATATCTGACCTAGTCTGAATTTAGGAACTGGGCAGTGAATTCTGCATAGTATGGCTGGTTTATAGCTCAAAGATGTTTCCCTTGGCCTAAACATGAATCACATTTACTTGAAGAAGTCAACAAAGTATACCCAGGGAAAACTGAATTATGAAGGAGTTTTCTTGTAGTGAAAAATAACCAGCTATCATTGACAGCAATTGTCTCTATTTATTGTTGTAACCTGAAGGTCAAAGGATGAATGCACCATGAAACACTTAACTACGGTGTACCTTGAAGCTCAGATACTCCCCCAATTTAGTCCTTTATTAGTGTCCTAAAGTCAACAGTTCAACAGCAGGGAAACCACAAAATGGATTAGTCATGTTAAGAAGACAAGATTTGGCTTTTTTTGGTAGTTAATTCCTGCAGCAAATAAAAGTACAGAAGTTAGCATTAAGTCATACTTGCTGATAAACAACATAAATTAACTGAGGAAAAGAGAGAATATAGAGAAAAGAGCACTGAATTCCAATGAATTTTTTTCTAGAAAGGTTGACTTATTTTGTCCATTTAATTGTGCTGTTACATACACTAAGTCAATTTAGAGATTGACAGTGCCTTTTATACCATATTTAAAAACTTCCAATTGATTAAACTTTCATAAATGTCATATTACTTCAATTTATTCCTAAATAAAGTCAGTATTTTATTTGTTCTCAGTAATTCTCATCTTGGAAATGAAATTTCCAAGACCCCTTGCTACATTTTGAAAATTCTTGATACCATGGCTAGAAATGGGAGCAACAGTCTAAAGTAAAATCAGAAGAGGTGGAGAAAGTGTTGTAAATTATTTCTAGATTAATACCTTGCAACTAACCGCAGGCATTTCAAAGAACGTCTGATGTAGAGGCTGTCGAAGTAACAGCAAATCCCTAGTACATTGCACAGGTAGCTGAAACGTGAGTAGCTAGAGTCTATTATAGATTATCTGAAGATAAGGGGATGCCCTTGGACACTTTTTATACCTCAGTATCCACAGTAGCACTATCCTTCAAAGAAAAGTGTCATAAAGTAGCACATGTTTCTCTATACAGTACCATGTTTTCTCTTTGAGATAGCTGGATATCACATAAAAGTCTTCATTAACAGTAACATCTGTACATTTTGCTTTTTGGCAGCTTGCCTGAAAAGAAGGTTTTGAGATGGGTTTACAACTCATCAGGTTATTTACTGAAACTGCCAACAGCCCACGAGCATGCCATTGAAACTTTCCTGGGTTTCTTCAAAAGGATGTATTTTGAAAATATTCATTCTCTGAATAACATTTCTCTCATTACTCTATTTGCTTTTTGGTGAGAGTGGAGGGATCTTCAGTATTGTTAAAGTGTTGACATCAGTCTTCTACCATATAAAATATCTGTTTTTATTTAAGCATTTGTGCTCCATAGTGTATTAGCTATACTTAGTGTACTAGGAGAAATTATCCTCTGGTATTGAAATTACCAGAATACCACAACTTTCTAGAATTTATTGGAGAATGTGGCAGGTGTATTGGTTTGAGTACTTACAATTCTACACTTATGAAAAATCAATTCCCAGTGGAATTTTGAATAGAAAGCTGGTAACCTGTAAGACTAAATATTGTTCACACTAGGTAAATTGCTCAGATTTATTAACTAAGAGGTGATATGAATCACTTTGCCACATAGCACAGGTTGGAACAGTGACTATACTGTTTAATCACTGCTATATCAGAATAATAACATTCTAGAAGGGTGCTTGAGTTGCATCTGTCCTTCAAAACACTTGCTGGAACACATTCTAATGAGTTGCAGTTAATCTATGCCAAAGACATTATGGAACATGAACATAGCTCTTTAGGGATGTGTGTTGAGATAACATCCTTAAGCAAGTTTGTATTTCTGGTCTATTTTATGTCCTGATGCTCTCTATAGAAGCAATTTAGCTGATAGAATCAATGAAAACAGGTAGAAAATTGCTGATGACACAATTCTAAGTAGCAGTTCAAATAATTTAAGATAACATGGGAAGGATTATGAGGGACTTAGCCATTGAAAATTATGAAGCGCTTGTTGCTATTCAGTAAAGATGGCTACAAAATTAGCTGGGGCATTTGAAATAGCATCTGAAGGCCACAGATTTTGTTTAAAGTCCAGTTATAAAGAAAGCTAGCTTTCAACAGTAACTAAGTGTTACTGAGGAGCCATGTAAGCTAGTGCTTTTTTCAGTATGAAAAAAAAGAAATCAAATGAGAAATGCAATTTTTAGATGGGTTATAACTTTACTCAAAGCATAGATAAAATATTCATTAATTGTTAAACAAGTAAAAGTAAGAAACAAAACAGTGGCAGGAACAAATTGATTATTTCAGGGGCTTTTGTTTATTCAGGGTTTTTTTTAATTAGGTCTGTGAGTAAATGTAGATTGCATTATAGATTTCAAGTAGCACAGCCTCAGAGCAGGCCCAGTGAAATCTCCTTCTAGTGCTGTGATCAGCTTAGAAAGCATTACCTGTAGAATATACAAAGGGCAATGAGTACCACAGGACTGAAACTCACTGGTAACTAGACTAGAACTAAGATAATGAGACAAGAAAATAAAAATCTTGATATAGTTTTGATGTGTTGATTAGAAGAAGATTCTCCAGAAATCACTCTTGCTTCTCTAAAAAGTACAATTTAATGACCTGGTTCACACTGGGTACATGTCATTTGAAAAAAGAAAAGTTTAGTAATAGAAGACAAAAGCAGCCCTGAGGATTTCTACACAACTATTTGCTTTCTTGGAAAATGAAGCTTTTCCATTTAGATGCAGTCTGACTTGCTAGTCACCTTTCTGGAGAGCCTTTTTGTCCAAACCTGTAAGTAATCAATAATGAGTTGTATCGAGCCATCAGTATAGCTATTCCTCAAGAATATCCTAAATTCTGCACTTTCAATCAAAACAGTACTTTCTGACTTCTATATGATGACCTGTAGGAGAGAGCAATTATAAAATAATTTGAGACGCTGCTAAAAATGACACCTGCTCTGCACTAAGAAAAAAGTACTAACACTTGAGGTGCTACTAAGTTACAATATGAATATAGATTATTTATTCAAATAAAAAAGGATTATGAGTATGTATCATTTTTAGGTTGACGGCTTCTGAAGAGCATATGGTCTAGGGAAAGTCAAACATCAACACTCCCATGAAATTCTCTGTCTCGTAGAATAGCTAAGATGAAATTAAAATCAAGTTAAGAATATTTTGAGGGTTGATGAATATAGACATCAATAAGACATCTAAATAAATTTTTTAGCTGAGTGATGCGCTTTGACGAGTCTAAACACACTCTAAACCTGCTCATAACCCCCTACTTTGAATTTCCTAGTAAGAGCTCACTGGGTCACATGACCTGTCCTTTCTGAGGTCACTTCAGAGTGTCCCCTTTTGTGTTCTGGTCCAGGGGTTAAGACTGCTCTTTCTATCATCTGGCTGATACAAGATTTTCTCTCTTCAACTTTTATGTAACTTGCCATCAAGTTACCTGCAAGCAGTGAGTGCATATGAAAAATCCAGTGTTCTTAATGGCCCAGCCATTAAGGAACTCTTCATTCACTTACAGGGTTTTTGTGCAACAACAAACACATTGTTCTTACTTGGGTAACAGTATCAATTTGTGAACACATGCATTGAGTTGAAATTTAAGCCAATTCAGATTTCCTTTGAATTAATTGTGCCCTGCTGTATACATTTTCACTGGGACAGGAGGGAAGGCAGTGAAGGAAGCCCTTTCCAATTCCTTTCCTTTATAACTTAAGTTCTGTTGGTGTAAACACAGAAAAGGGCTTCATCTTACAATATATCTACTATGTTATGTGCCTCAATGCCAAAAGTTTAATGCAACTTGAAAAGTATTACAGACAGAAGTCATAAAAATTCAGAATCAAATAGACAAGCACAAACTGCATTTTAAATTGAAAAGGAACAGTTCCTGAGGACAAGAACAGAAGTTTGGTCAAGTTTTCAATGAGAAGCTAAACCTGAAACAGACAACAAAAGAGCCATAGCAGTGTAAGATTGCCATCTGAACCTTCCTTAATGTGTAAATTAAGAAGCATAAGCATAACATGATGGGCTGCCAACAATGAGCAATAGATAATATATTGATGTTCAGTATCACTTTCACCTCTACCTGATCTATAAACTATGCTGACCATGTGAGGATAGAGAATCCAAACTCTAGGCTTTTGTTAATAATCACTAATATCATTAGTCCCAGTTTTTCCATTTGTCCCTTTCTTGTTCTAATCTTTTTTTAGTAGACCTGCCTATCATAATACCAGTTTTGAAAAAGAGTTAGGAACTCTTACCTAGAAAGACAGCTAAAAAGCAACTTCTTCATTACCTAGAAATTTTAGGAATTTTTTTAGTCTCAAGTTTGTTGATTAATGTGCATTCTGTATGTCCATTTCTCTGAGAGAGATTGCAAGTGAACATTAGCATTGGGGAGAAGCTACATTTCCATTTCTAAAGCATTTTTTTCAGGGGTGCACATGATGATCAGAATGCAAAAATTAAAGCTACAGAAGCCTAAGCAAGCTATATAAATTCAACTTAATCTTTTTTTTTTTTTAAAATTTATCTGGAGTGTGTGTTGAATGAAACATTCCTCTGAGTAAAGCCAGGTGATTAAGATAGTAATATCACAGACAACTATGTGTTCTCTTATTAATATTTCCTATAAGTTTAGTCAAAGTTCTTTGTGACTGAAAGACTACCTAACTAAATTTATCCATTGTCTTTTGCCATACAAGCTATTTGTTCATACACAATTCTTCTGCAGCCTTGCAGCAAAATACATCAACATTCCAGAAGCCACACATATACACCAGAGGCAGTATTTGGGTGCACTCTACTTAAGTCTGCCTGAAAGGAACTATTCATTTTCATCCACATCTCTCTTCATCCCTTTTCTCCTTTCTTTTACTAGTTTGAGCCTGTCATGATTCAGGTGAAACATTTATTTTGATGCCCCACCTGATTAGGTTATGTAAATGACATGCAGTCATTTCCACAGTGTCTGGACAGTTATCATCATCCCCTCTCAGCATTTACTTCCTGTCATTCAGGTACTTAAGCACCTTCTAATGCTCAAATGAGTGGCAAAACCTTGCCTAAACAGACATAATTATTAATACAGATCTTTTTCATAATTAACAACAGTCATCAAAATGAATTTTCACACTGTTATGCAAGTGCTTTTATTAGTCATGCCTTTGTAAAATAATTCTGTTTTGCAAAGGAACTGGATGTTTACACAGTTTTGAGCTATCTTTGTGAATCCTTCCACACATGAAGTTCTCTGTGGACATCTGTTTTGTTTCACCCATCTGTTGTGTTTTCAAGGGGACAGATTTATTCTGTCTAAGTTGGCACCACATTAGCATGTTCATCAGCAGCAATGACTTCATAGCACAGTAAATGCTACTAAAGGGAGGCTTTACACAGTAAATTTTAAATTTTTATTTTTAGCTGTATATGAGCATACAGGACAAAATAAATTAATATCAAGCAGGACAAATTATGTTCAGTCTACCTATAAGATATTCTAATTCCTTCATTCTTGTAATAGGAGAGGGAGAAATACAAGAAAATGATGTTGCTGTCATTGTTAAAGTTCAAATAGTCTCAGACAAAGCTCTATTTAATATCAAAGATAACAGCTTTGGATACAAGCACTTGGAAACAGAAATCACCTAAAAGTGTGTTTGTTTTTTAGCATGGTAATTGTACCAGTCTTGAATAATAAAGCAGTCCTGCTTAAAAGTTCTACTTTTACAGTTCAAAGTGAGACATTACAAACAGAATTCTAATTATATGTTTCAAAAAATCACAGAATTATTGAGGCTGAAAAAGACCTCTGAGATCATCAAGCCCAGCCTGTAAACTTACATCATCACATCTGGCAGATCATGGCACTAAGTGCCACATCTAATCTTTTCTTAAACACCTCCAGGGGTGGGGACTCCACCACTGCCCTGGACAGTCCATTCCAGTGTCTGATCACCCTTTCCATGAGGAAGGGATTCCTAACATGCAACCTAACCCTCCCCTGTCACAGCTTCACGCTTTATCCTCTTGTCTTGTCCTTAGTTGCCTGGGAGGGAGAAGAGCCCAACTCCCATCTGGCTACAACCTCTCTTTAAGCAGTTGTAGAGAAGGACAAGGTCTCCCCTGAGTCTCTTCTTCTCCAGGCTAAACAATCCCAGCTCCTTCAACCTCTCCTTATAAGACTTTCCCTCTAGTCCCTTCACCAGCTTTGTTGCTCCTCTGGACCCACTCCATGGCCAGTAGGACTAGGGGCATAATTCTTCCCCATGGGCATCTCAATCTTTTTCTTGAATTGTATGTAAGGTGCCCATGGGGAAGAATTATGCTCCTAGTCCTACTGGCCATGCTATTGCTGATACAAGCCAGGATGCCATTGGCCTTTCATGCCACCTGGGCATGCTGCTGGCTCCTATTCAACCTGTTGTTGGCCAGTACTGCCAGGTTCCCTTCTTCCAGGCCACTCTCTAGACACTCATACCCAATCTGAAGCTCCAAGGTGTTATTGTGGCTAAACTGTAGGACCCTGTATTCAATTTTCATTAACATTGAACAAAACAGTGGATGCTCTTCACTTTCATGTCCCATAGTAAATGTTACTGGGTGCCTTTTTTCCTGTTGAAGTAATTTATTCTATTTATATATGTCTCACTCCAATTGGAGAAAAAAATTTGTTTAGGAAAGAGGTAGATAAATTCATTTTATACAATTGCTGGGGAATGGGAAATGGATAGTCCCTATATTTTAAATATAAATAAATCTACTCATTTAATATGAATAAATTTTGTCTTGACACCAAACATCTGTCACAGAGATATTTTTAAAAACAATTTTTGAATATCCAATTAAAATTACAGGATGATTGGTTGTTTTAATTAGGTTTTTTAATAAGTCATCTTAGGAAGCAGTTTAACCCTAATATCTACCTCTTGATAATGCATTAACACCATTTTAATTATCTTTTAAAATCCTTTCAAGGAGTTATATGTATATATTTTTGAGCACATTACATCAAATTAGTATATAAATAACTAGAAGTGCAAATCTTTTTTTTTGACCCATAAACTCAAAGCCTGGCAATTTTTTCTCTACTGCCTCTACCTGACAAATATTAGGTATCAGAAAAATGACCTCATTTTGTAAGTTTTCATTAAAGACAGTCTCAGATTGTCCTCTTGCTTTCATACACCACTGCTCCACACATCTTTTCCCTAAATAAATTAACTTTATGATAATTATTTTCCTGGATTCTATTTTTGTCTTGATGAAGCTGGCTTTCTAATCAGGAAAGGTAAACTTAAAAGTCAAGTGTAATCAGGAATACCTGATTAGGCAAGAAGCAGTTATGAATTTAAAGATCACAATTAAAGCGATAGTACTGTAATGACAAAAAAACTTTAAACAAATTTCACTGTCTTTGTTTGGTTTGATTTACCACACAACTAATCTAAAAATGGCTTGATATGCTCCTATTTTATCCTAATCTCAAAAGGAAACATTTCTGAGACAAGGATTAATGAAACCTGACACTTTTTGATATTGTTTTACGTTCTGCACAAAAAGCAAAGACTGGACAGAACTGTAAACGTCCCCACAATTTTTCATGCTTCAAGTCACGAGTGTAAGTACTTTGGTTAATGCAAATTGGAGAACAAGTTTTTGATATTTTATATGCATACTGCCTCTGTTGTGCTAATACTGCATGTCAGTTCTGCAACAGAGCATATGAAACAGAAAATTATAGTAAATGATGTTCAGAATATCAGGGACAAAGGCTTTGGTTTTCTGTTTGTGAGGAAATTGGATAGACTCATCCAAGCTCACAAAACATTGTGTCTCCATTATAGATGGGAACGGAACAACAAATGCAAATATAATTTCTAGTTCAAATATAATACCTAGATCTGTATGTTTTGTTCAAAACCATTTATTTCTGTTTGTTTTTAATAAATATTATAAGGAAGTTAAGGAATATAAATCAGGGGGAACTGGGCTTTCTATATCTTTAGGTCTTGCTCATCCCAGAGACTTGACACTCTGATTATAGTGCATTTTCCATGTTATATGGCAGGATTTTAGACATATAGGATATAAATATGTCATGAAATATGCAGACAATATATTCCAGGGAAAAGCCTGGACTTCACAGCATCTAAATTTTTCAGGTGTTGCCAGGAAGCTTACAGACAATAATGAAAAGAAATTATTACAAGAATAATATGATTGCAATCTCCAGTGAAACACAGAATGCCACTGAAATGGAATCATTACACAGAACCATCTGCAAAAAAGAAAAAACTCATCTCATTTAAAAATATTTCAGTGAATGAAGAGGCTTTGCTGAGAATTTTCACATTACCATTATGTAGAAATTGTTTAAAGCTTCTATTTAAAAGAATGAGCTCTACTGCTAGGGCATCAACACAAGTTACACGTGAAAATGTTTGGTAGTTGCAGGGTTTTGGGACATCACATTGCTTTCAGACAGACTGCATTAATTTGGATGATAGAGTCCAATTCCCACCATCTTCATAGGTGCTGATTGTATATGAAAAAGTTGACAGAATGACAGCATTTTAGAATATATTCATGGCCTTACAGTATTCAATTTAGTAGCTCTAAGTGCATCTGGATTGTACTACAACATGTGACAGAGTGCTGCATGATCAATGTCTGTGATCTCACAAATGCAGAAAGGATGGTTTGATTAGATATAACTTTGCAGCATGCAAATACAAATTTCTAGTTACTTAATCTTCCCATTGTAGAAAAAGACTAGCAGAAAGTTGAAAGTGTTGGTGCCATCCTGCCCTTGAACCACTAGCTCCAGCTCTGCATCTTATATCCCAATATCACTCACTGAGCCCTTTGACTTAGTTGTCTGCTTGCAAAGAGCTATTCTCAACTGAGAAGAGACTAAACTGTGGAATATTTCTAATGTGAAAGTTTAGTTGTGCTTGTTAATCCTAGTGCTCAGACATGGGGTTATTATGACCCAAGTGCAGGGCCTAGCACTTGGCCCTATTAAACCTCACACAGTTAAAACCTCAGCCCATTGATCCAGCCTGTCTAGATCCCTCTGTAGAGCCTCCCTACCCTCTAGCAGATCAACACACCCACCCAACAAAGTATTATCTGCAAACTCACTGAAGGTGCACTCAGTCCCTTCACTGAGATCATTAATAAAGGCATTACAGAGCACAGGATCATTACTACTGAATACTGGACCCTGGGGACACCACTGGTGACTGGACACCAGTCAGATTTAACTCTTTGGGCCCTGCCATTCAGCCAGTTTATTACCCAGTACAGCCTGTACTTATTCTAGCCTTGGGAAAGGAGTTTCTGAAGGAGGATGCTGTGGGAAGCAGTGTCAAAGACTTTACCAAAGCCCTGGTAGACAGTGTCTTCAACCTTATGACAATGTCCCTCATCCACTAGATGAGTCAACTTTCTGTCAGAAGAGATCAGGTTAGTCAGGCTGGACCTGCCTTTCATAAACCCCTGCTGACTGGGCCTGATCACCTGGTTGTCCTGTGAGACCCAGTACTAATTTGTCTAAACAAAATTGGAATTTTGCTTGGGAGAAATTATTACAAATAGTAATTTATTGCTCAGTACCAAGTATTGCTCAATACCAATTAAGCCTAGTGATCTCTCCAAGGAATGAGTAGGTTGTACATCAAGAGGAATGGCAAATTCTGCTGCTGTGTTTGTTTCATGTAAGCATTGATGCTTGCTTTGTTGAAGCCCGTAGTACTGAGAATTCTGTCTTTCCTGCAAGATGGAAATATCAGAAGGAAATGTTTTATGTCTAGGCACAACATTTAGTGAGAACTTAGTAAATGATGTATCATACAGGAACAGAGTTGAGTAGTGCTTTGATGCTGTCCATGCACTGATTATTTATCTGCATATTGTTGGTGAGCACTACAAAGTAAATTACATCCCATGCAAAGTGAACACTAAGCACTTCTGTGAATCAGGGGATTCCTGCAACTGGGTGTCATGATTTCTATAACATATCAAGTAATGTGCAGTGCAGCCTTTCACTTACTATGTGCTAACTTCACCAGCTAGACTGCTTCAACTGGTTAAAAAATGAACTTTGTTCTGGAACTGGGTTGAAAACACACCCAGCTTCTTCCACTGTTTCTCTCCACAAAACTTTGAAGCCAAGCACAATACTACATAACCTAGTGAGAATAATTTTAAATTAAATATTATATTTATTTTTTAAATACTGTCATAAGCAGCCACCAGATGCTCCTGTATGGTAACAATGAATTAGTGTAAGACACAAACTTGTTAATGAACATTTAATTGGCATGGAACAAAGTTGTCTGGGTTTTTTGTGTTGGAATATTTCTAAGGCTCTGCCCATTAAATGCAAATATAAAATAAAAACTTGATTAAACAAGAAAACTATGCATATTTTATGTTCTTCTGGAAAGTCCATATTATTTGAAGCCTGATCCTTTTCCCTTTTAGCTGTTTAATGTTCAGACTGATGGTTTCCTGAGAACTGCTGTTCTGAAGCTTCTCCCATTTACAGAGGAGTCATCCAGTGCACTCCCCAGGCTCTCCACACTCTGAATCATTTTCTAAGCATTTTCTATGCTTTTCCCAACCTAGAAAAATACTTAATTTCACATCTACACACACACACAATGGCATTTCTTGAACACTCAGGGCAAACCCATTCCCACTGGGAATGTTTATTGTGATTTAATGATAGTGCCTAATAAAGAGGGGTAAATGGCTGACACCTATCCTGAAGCTTTAGAGAGGGCCTAGCTGAAATTAAAAGGAGTTCAAGAGCTTTGCAAAGGCATCCAGCAACTCATGTGTCTCTCAGCCACCTGCTCCAGGGCCCTCTATGTAAACAGTCCTGCCTAATAATCAGAGCTGGTTTTCACTTTGGATTCTGATAGACAGAAAATAAACAATAGCAGTTTTATTCTAAAGCTTTTTTCATCTTGTCTTTCTGAGGAAGGGAGATACAACTGAAGAGAGAAAACTTCCATGACCAACTGCCACAATAGAGAAGGCATTCTCAAAGTCATTCTTAATCAACAAACATATGAATTGAGGGATCATTTCAGTGCAGAGTAACCACTGAAATGGTGACTGACTAAATCAGCAGGACTAGATTCTCAGGTGCTATAGAACCACAGCAGAAGCATTTGGTAGTTAGAGAGTTCTCGTGGAATCCCTAAAACATTAAGTTTCTCACAAAAAAAGAAGAATGCAATATATGCATGCTTTAGAACGCTTTTTTAATCTCCTGTGTTTCAGTTGTCATGACAGCATTTCTCTAAACATCAAATGCAGTGACATTTCCTATCTAACTTATACTTAAGAGAACTTTCATTTCCTCAAAAATACACTGAGACAAATACACTGGAGAAAACTGTTAATCTGGTGTCAGCCAAATCAAGACATCTGGAATCACTTATGTAAAAAGCCTCAGACGATAAGGTGAAAAAACATTCATTTTTCTTTTTTCATTAGACCAAACCCATTTAATGGTATAAAATACAAATAAAATCTTATAACACCTCACTGTCAGGTAGGAAGGATGACCAGTGTTACAAGCTCTTGGTGTTCTTAGACCAGATTCGTACTGCCATGGCCAAAGATTATGTTAAGAACATCTCATACACATACCAGCTTTCTGACAATGATGGATTAAAATTAAAGCCATACAAAAAGCTGGTCACAGACTACAACATTTTTACCACTCACAACTACCATGAGAGTTTTTTCTTAACACTCTCTCTACAGAAAAAAAGAAAAAAGCATAGTTGAGCCATGAATAAGAACATAATTCCATACTTAGAAAAGCTTTCATAGAATCAAACAGTCATTAGGGATTGGAAGGAACCTTGAAAGATCATCTAGTCCAATCCCCCTGCCACAGCAGGATCACCTAGACCAAGTTACACAGAAACACATCCAGGCAGGTCTTGAACTTGTCCAGAGAAGAAGATGACACTACTCCCCTGGGCAGCCTGCTCCAATCCTCCATTACCCTCACTGTGAAGAAGTTTCTTCTGATATTTATATGGAACCTCCTATGTTCCAACATGCACGCATTGCCCCATGTCCTATCACCAGATGACACTGAACAGAGTGCCTCAACATTCTCTGTATCCTCTGTCTTCAGGGCAGGAGTCCCACATTGCCTTTACATATTAGTTTTACCTGCAACGTATTTCAAGAAGCCCTTTTTTTTGTTACCCTTAACCTCTCTTGCATGGTTTAATTCCAAGGAGGCCTTGGCTTTCCTAATTGCATCCCTACATTCTCTTATCAGAAGTTTATAATCAACACAAATGGCCGCCCCCTCCTTCCATAACTATAGACTTTCTTCTTCCCCTTCAGTTTGTCCAGCAGCTCCTCATTTAACCACACAGGTCTTCTGTCTCCCTTTCTTGACTTCTTTGCTATTGGGATGCTCTTGTGTTGTTCTTCAAAAAGTAATCTTTGAATGTTTACCAGCTATCTTCTGCCAGTACCCTGTTCTATGGATTTCCCCCAGCAACTGCTTGAAACAGCCAAAGTTGGCCCTTCTGAAGTCCAGGGTTGTGATTATGCTAGGTATTCTGGTCCTACTACATGAGACCCTGAACTCCACCATCTCATGGTCACTGCAACCAAGGCTGCCCTCAACCTTCACTGCTTCAACCAGACCCTCCTTGTTGGCGAGTACCAGATCCAGCACCGCTCCTCTCCAGCTGTGGGCACCTCTACCATTTGCATCAGGAAATTGTCACCAATGCACTGGAGGAACCTCGTGGACTGTGGATGGCTGGCTGAGTAGGTCTTCCAGCAAATATCAAGGTAGTTAAAATCCCCCACAATAACTGTGGCCTATGGCTGTGAGGCTGCTGTCAGCTGCCTGTAGAAGTCCTCATCAACTTCCTCATTTTGATCTGGTGGCNATCTGGTGTCCTGTAATAGACACCCACAACAGTGTCACCCATGCTACTTGCCTCTTGGTCCACACCCAGGAACTCTCAACCCTCTCTTCATCCACCCCTGGACAGAACTCAATACATTCCAGTTGCTCTCTCATGTAAAGAGCAACTCCACCACCTGGCCTTGCTGACCTGTCTCTCCTGAAAAGGACTTAGCAGTCCATGACCACATAACAGCCATGCGAGCTGTAACACCAGGTCTCTGTAATTGCCA
>VZRI01001356.1:44559-55102 GCA_013397515.1 Upupa epops | reverse complement strand
TGGAAACCCAGCCCTGGGCGGTGCTGGAGCATCCCGGTGCCCGGTGGAACCCCACGAGGACCAGAACGGGGACCCTCTGCCCCCTCCTTCCACAGTGGGGAAGGGGAAGCGGTTGTGAGTGAGGGGCTGGTGCTGAAAGCTTTCACTGGGTTGGGGGTCTCCTGCTGCCTCCCAGGCTGCTGCCGGGGGGGTCTCTTGGGCAGCTCCAGGGACCTGCTGTTGCCTCAGTGTTTCTGGGATCCTTGTGATGGAGCAGGAGGCATCGAATCGAGAGCCAAGCGGGTCCCCTGTGCTCTGCTCTCAGCATCCTTGGCTGCTCAGGACGCAGCTTCCCGGGGTCACTGACTGCAGAGGGCCTGGGTCTGGGGCTGTGAAGGGGTGGATGAGAGCTGCCAGTGCTGCTGCAGCTCTTTCCTGCAGCAAAATCCAGGAGCAAGGGGTGTGCTCAGCTCTTGCAGCTCTCCTGTCCTTCATCCCGTGGACTTCACCCAGCCTGGGGCAGCTCCAGCCAGCGAGGAGCAGCAGCCCTGCACTGAGCCCTTGGCCGACGCCGTGTGGGGACCACGCAGCTTTGTCCTGGGGCTGGAGGAACCTCAGAGCCGTGAAGTCACCCCTGTGATCACCTACGTGGGACAGCTGTGGGGTAGTGGGTGCTCTGCTGCTGCAGCCACCCTGCTCTGCTGCTGCAGCCACCCTGCCCTGCTGCTGCAGCCACCCTGCCCTGCTGCTGCAGCCACCCTGCTCTGCTGCTGCAGCCACCCTGCCCTGCTGCTGCAGCCACCCTGCCCTGCTGCTGCAGCCACCCTGCCCTGCTGCTGCAGCCACCCTGCCCTGCTGCTGCAGCCACCCTGCCCTGCTGCTGCAGCCACCCTGCCTGGCCCCATGGGCAGGGTCCAGGAGCCCAGCAGCACGTGGCTTCCCAAAGCAGAACCTCATCCCAGAGACCCTCCAGGGAGACAGCGACCAGCAACCTGTCAGGGTGGCCGGCTGCTCCGCGGAAGCCTCCCAGCCTTTGGAAAATGAGGGCTTTGTTTCCAGCCCTTCCCAACGGAGCTTGGAATCTCCTCTGGATCCGCGTCCTGCCGCAGGAATTCCGCCTGCGTGGCGGCAGCCGGGGCTCTGAGCCCCCTGCCATGGGGCACTGGCTGTGCCAGCGACCACCAGCGCCCAGGGGAGGGCTGGCACTGCATCCTCTGGGCGCAGTGGGGAGAGGGGTCTGTCTGCGGGGGCATCGGGGCTGCCAAGGGCAGACAGTCCAGCTATTCTGGACGGCCTGGAAAGCTGCTGCTCCTGCTGCTCCTGCTGCCTGGGATGGTTGGCCTTCTGAGGCATCCAGGAGGGCTCTGCCAAGGCTTTGCTCTGGAAAGGAGGAGGAGGAGAGGCAGGATGTGGTGGGAAGGAGCCCCACCTGATGCAGTCCTCTGCTCCCATCCGTGGGGAGCGGGGAGCAGCCCTGGTGGAGACCCCAGGCAGCTCCTCTCTCCTAGGGAAGCAGCAGCTCCTGGGGGGTGATAGACAGGGGCACTGGTGGGTGCTGAGCTCTGCCCTTATGCAGCTGGACCCAGAAGATGCCCTGCTTTGCCTTGCTCATGGGTGGCTGAGGCTGCTCCCTGCAAGGTGGGCACCAAGTGAGGTGGCTGGGGGGTTCCCTGCCTCCGGGGTGATGACCTGCACCCCGACAGAGCGGCTGAGGCAGGGATGCAGCTTCCACTGCAGGCAGCATCTCCCTCTCTCAGCTGCTCTCAGCCAGGATGGGCTGGAGCTCTGGAGAACTGAGCACTGGGGTCAGTTCTGGGCTCCTCAGTNGCTCCTCGGTGCCAGGAGGATGTGGAGGGGCTGCAGAGGGGCTGGGGAAGGGGTGCAGGACAGGGATGGTGGGGAGAGGCTGAGGGAGCTGGGGCTGGAGAGGAAGAGGAGGCTGGGGGGAGACCTCCCTGCTGAGGGGAGGGTGCACTGGGGTCTGCTCTGTGCTAAAGCAGTGCCAGGGGGTGGGAACCCTCCAGCCTTGCAGCTCCAGCCTCTGTGGCATCAGCAGTGCAGAGTAGGGGATGCTCCCTCTCTGCTCTGCTCTCTGAGACCCCCCTGCAGTCCTGCAGCCAGTTCTGGAGGTCCAGAAGGACCTGGAGGTACTGGAGTGGAGGCCATGAGGATCTCAGAGGGCTGCAGCCCCTCTGCTCTGGGCACAGGCTGGGGGAGCTGGGGCTGCTCAGATGGAGAGGAGGGCTATGGGGGGACCTCAGAGCAGCTCCCAGTCCCTGCAGGGGCTCCAGCAGAGCTGGAGAGGGGCTTTTACTGGGGACTCTGGGGCTGGGACCAGGGGGCTGGGTTCCAGCTCCAGGAGGGGAGCTGGAGCTGAGAGCTGAGGCAGAACCCCCTCCCTGGGAGGGGGCTGAGGCCCTGGCACAGGGTGCCCAGGGAGGCTGTGGCTGCTCCATCCCCCCTGGCAGTGCCCAAGGGCGGGTTGGCTGGGGCTGTGGGCACCCTGGGCTGGGGAGAGGAGGCTCTGCCCTGCCAGGCAGGGGTGGTGCTGCCTTCCCCTCAGGATTCTCTCGCAGGGACAGAGATGCTAAAGCCAGTGCATGAGGAGAGATGGATCCCCCCTCCTTCCTGCATCCCTGTCCCTCCAAGCTCCATCAGTTTAACTTTCCCCCCCCATTCCCTCTCCTTCCCCCAAAGCTCTGGGGTCCTGTGGGATTCTGTCTGCTCAGAGCCCCCCCCTGCCCCGAGCTCTCTCACTGCTCCCTGCCCTGGAGCCACGGGCTCTGCAGGGACTCCATCTGCCTCCCCCCAGCAGCTCCGTGGGGTTCTGTTCCCTCCTTTAGTGCAAATTGGAGCTGGGAGATAGCAGCGGGGGCTCTCTGCGTCTCCTGACTCTGTCAGCACAGAGAGGCATCTGCTCGCAATTAGCGGGCTCAGCCTGGCCGAGGAGGGGGCTGCGGGGCTGGGCTTGGGCTGATAACAGGAAATCTCCATCGATCCCTCATCCCTGGAGCCACTGCAGCTCATTTCAAATAGCCCCCTGCCCCAGCCTCCCCCTCCTTCAGCCTCTCTGGAGGGTGGGATAACTCGGGAGGGTGGTACCCGGGGCAGGGCAACTGCCTGGGCATCGGGGACCACTGGGCTTCCCCTGCGAGGGGAGCTCTGCCCTTCAGAGGTCGATCCTTTGGGATAGGACTGGCTGCTCGGCCCCGGCACAGAGCCCAGGGCTCTCCTGGATGGGGCGAGTGGCTGCGGATGAGCTGCTGGGCACCAGCACCTCTGCTGAGTTGGGGGGAGGCACCTGCAGGGTCCCTGCTGGCTGTGGGAGCAGCTATGGGCTCAGAGCCCCCCACTTTCACTCTCACAACCCCAGAAGAGCCCGTGGAAGGGTTGGGTGACCCCCCCTTAGTGTGAAAGAAGCCCCTCTCCCTCATCAGCCCTGGTGGGTTCTGCCCTGCTGTGCTGCTGGGTCCAGAGATGCCCGGAGAAACCTCTTGGGGATGGGGGGGCAGCTGGGGTCTCATACAGTCACTCAGGCTGGAGGAGACCTCCCAGCTCACCCAGTCCAACCAGCACCCCAACCCCACCCTGCCCACTCAGCCCTGTCCCCCAGGGCCACAGCTCCTGGGGGGTTGAGCCCCTCCAGGGATGGGGACTCCCCCCTCATCCCTGGGCAGCCTGTTCTGACCCCTGAGCACTCTGCCAGGGGGGAGATCTCTCCTGGTGGCCAAGCTCCCCCTCCCCTGGGGCAGCTGGAGGCCGTTTCCTCTGCTCCTGTCGCTGGAGACTGGGGAGAAGAGACCGACCCCCTCCTCTCTGCACCCTCCCCTCAGCAGGGAGGTCTCCCCTCAGCCTCCTCCTCCTCTCCAGACCAACCAGCCCCAGCTCCCTCAGCCTCTCCCCACCAGCCCCATCCTGCACCCCTTCCCCAGCTCCTCTGCAGCCCCTCTCAATGCCCTCCTGGCACTGAGGAGCCCAAAGTGCCCCCAGGACTGGTGCCCGGTACAGGAGGTTGGGTGGGATCTGGGTGTAGAAGCAGTAGTGAGGGTGTGGGATCGCCCTGCTGGCCCCCCTGGGGTCCTCTGGGGGTGAAGGGGACCCTGGCCTCTCCAGCTGGTGGCAGTGCCTGCATGCTTTGCCAGGCAGCTCCTGGGACCCTTGGGGGTCCCTCCAGCCCCCTAACTCTCCAACGTGGCTGCCAGACTGCACTCTAGAGGCAGGGCTGTGCTCCCTGTGAGGTGCCAGTGCCCCCCAGCACCCCCCAGCAGTGGGCTGAGGCTGCGGTCTGTGCAGCAGGAGGCGGTCTGGAGGCACCTGGGGGTGGTTGGAGCTGGTGGCCTCTCTCCTGCTGGTTTGGGGGAGCAGGGCTGAGCTGGATTCCTCTCCCCCCCCTCCCTGCTCTGGTTGTGAGTAGCTGACAGTTGTCAGCAGCGCCAGGCACTGGCTCTGGGTTTGGAGCTGTGAGCTGGAGCTCGTTAATCACTTCCAAATGCATCCCCCCCCTCCCTGCTCCCTCCAGTCTGCAGGCGATTCTGTTTCACCCTTCAGCCCCTCGTTTCTGGAGATCCCTGAAACAAGACTCTGCTCTCCAACATGTGCTGCAGGCTCGTTCCTTTCCGCTGCGTTTGGTGCACACACATGTGGTTTAATTCAAGCAGAGGGCTGGAGGGGACTCTTTTCCACCGGGCTCCCCCTCCCTGCCTCTCCTTCTTTCTTGCTGCAGCTGCCAAACCGCCCGGCTCTGCGCCAGCAGCAGCCCCTTGGATGATCCCGAAGGCAGCTGGAGGGGCTGAGGGGGGGGTTTGCAGCCTGGGGTTTGGGGGAAGCCCAGCATCACTGCATCCCCCTCGCTCCATCCCTCCCTCCCCGGGTGCTGACCCACTGGTTAAGGACAACAGCCCCCAGCTCTGGGGTGGAGGCACCAGGGGCTCCTTGAGCTGGGGGTGGGCTGCCAGCAGCTTTGGGAGGTGGGCGCAGGCTTGGGAAGGCAGCGGAGGCTGCGGGGCCGCTGCTGGAAGCGCAGGGATCCGTCGGAGCAGGGGGATGCTCTGATGCGAAGCTGAACCGGGGCGACGAGCTCTGCCGGGGCAGGAACCCTCCAGGAGCCTGGCTGGGTCTGAGCTCGGGGATTCCAAGAAGACCTCTGATTCTGAGCCCAAACCGGCTGCTCTGTGCCCCAGCCCTGAGAGCATCCGGGGGCTCTGGGGGGTCTGGCAGACACGGGAGCTGCTCTAACGCTGCCGTCAGACAGAGACCTCTGGCTCCAAGCAGAGACGGTTTTAATGAGTGAGGAATTGTTGCTGGAGAGAGGCTGTTGGTGCTGGGTGCAGAGGATGGAGCAGGGGGTGAGGAGCTGGGTCTGACTGGGCTGGGTGGGAGCTGGGTCTGACTGGGCTGGGTGGTCTCTGCAGCCCCTCTGGGCTCCTGCACCTCCATCCACAGCTTGAACCACGAAACCCTCCTCCCTCTGCTTGGGGGGCTGCTGCTGCTGGCACCCCCCTTGTGTCTCTTGCTCCTGGAAGCTCTCGAGTGGGGCTGAGGCTGCTGTAGCCTGTGGTTCGGGTGATTGTGAATGGATGCTGTGAGTGGGCATGGGAGGCTCTGCTGGCCAAGGTTGCTCTCACTGAGGAGGGTCATCTCCCAGTGACCCTGATGCCCAGCAGCATCCTGAGCTCCCTGCAGATCCTGGGATGCAGCCTGCAGACTGGCTGCAGCCCTGACGGTGGGACCCTCTCCTGCTCAGCTCCAGCCCCCTGAGCTTTCCCTGGGTGCTGAGGGCACTGCCTGGGGATCTGTGGGAACCTGCTCCCTGCGGATGGACAAGGTGAGGCTGGGGGGTGTCCCTGAGGCAGTGAGAGGCCAAATGCAGAGGGGATGAACCCAACTGGGCTGCTGCAGAGCCCTGCTGGGGGGATGGATGGTACTGGGGATGGTCAGCTCTGTGTAGTGCAGAGATCTGAGGATCCAGTGCAGCTCTGGAGCCCCCAGCACCAGAAGGATGAGAAGCTGTTGGGCTGAGTCCAGAGGAGGCCACAGGGGTGCTCAGAGGGCTGGAGCCTCTCTGCTCTGGGCACAGGCTGAGGGAGCTGGGGCTGTTCAGCTGCAGAGGAGAGGGCTCTGGGGGGACCTTCTGACCTCCCAGCCCCTGCCAGGGGCTGTCAGAGGGCTGGGGAGGCTGCTCCTTCCCCAGGGCAGGAGGCAACAGGATGAGGGGTCCTGGTTTGGAGCTGGGAAAGGGGCTGGCCCTGCTGGGTGCAGGGGGGTTGGACTGGCTGCTGCCGTTTGGGGGTCCCTTTGATTCTATGATCCCCTAGCTGCCACTGCTGAGGGTCCCTCACCTGGTGTTTGCAGAGAGCATGGAACAGCCAGAGGGCTGGGACTGGGGCAGCGTGTGATCAGCCTGCTGGAAATGCACGGGATCCCCCCCAAAAGCCCACAGGAACACAGACAGGAGGGGCTGGAACGTCTGCAGAGAAGGAGACTCCACAGCCCCCCTGGGCAGCCCCTTCCAGGGCTCCGGGACCCTCCAGGTCCCCACGACTTCGGACCCCCGGGAGCAGCCTGCCCAGCCCTCCCCTACCCGGCTGCCGCAGCTGCGGGAGGTTGGTGCCATCTCACGGCCAGCGAGGGGATCGGGCTGGAGCATCCCCTACCCCGAGTAAACCTCGCCCCCTGGTCCCAGACCCAGAGTCCCCAGTAAAAGCCCCTCTCCAGCCCTCCTGGAGCCCCTGCAGGGACTGGGAGCTGCTCTGAGGTCCCCCAGAGCCCTCTCCTCTGCAGCTGAACAGCCCCAGCTCCCTCAGCCTGTGCCCAGAGCAGAGGGGCTGCAGCCCTCTGAGCATCCTCATGGCCTCAGCTCCAGCTCCTCCTTGTACCAGGGGCTCTCCCAGGCAAAGAGATGCCCCTCTCCTGCGAGCTGCTGCCCGGGTGATGCAGTTTCTCGGTGCCTCGGCAGCCGCCAGCAGCTCCACCGAGCAATTTCGAGTCACCCAAAGGGTTAAGATGAAAATCTTCTCCACATCCCTTCCTCGAGGTGACCTCTGCAGGGCCCTCCCAGAGTCGCTGCTCCCTGCTCCCTGCTCTGCAGGCTCCAGCAGCCAGGGCTGATCCCCAGGCTGATAGCTGGGTGCCTCCTCCTCCTCCTCAGCCGGTTTCCGTTGCCATCGCCCCCCAGGACCTCCCCTGCCCCTGCAGACCTGGCAGCGGCTGCTGCTGAGAGGTGGAAGCATCAATGCAAGGTCCCCCCCTCATCAGCCCGGGCTGGGGTTTGAGGTGCTGGGTGTCTCCGTGCGAGGCTCTGGCTCATACAGCTCCTCTCTGGCTGGTGCCAGGTCTGGATGAGGGGCAGTGAACGGGAACCCTCTGCAGGGAGGGCTCTGTTTCCCCCCTCCTGCAGCACAGGGGGTGCAGAGGGCTGTGCAGCTGCTCCTCAGGTCGCTGAGAAGCAAGGAGCTGCCTGCTGGATGTCCCCAGCTCCTTCCCTCTGCCCCGAGGGGCTCGAGGTGAGCTCCAGCCTGGGGCAGAGAGAGCCTGGACCAAGCAGAGCTGGGTCAGCAGCCTGTGGATGTTCTCCAGACCACTTCCCCCGGTGCCAGGAGCTGGGGACAGTCAGCAGAGAGGTCCTGCTGGAGCCCCTCAAAGTGGTTTTACCCCCACAGCCTTGAGACAACAGCACAGGGTCCCTGGGAGAGTGAGGAGGGGAGGAGCAGCTCAGTGAGGGCCCCAACAGCTCCACTTGGAGCCTCTTTGGTGACTGCATCCAGTCCCCATTTGGGAGCAGAGGCCACACTGAGGGGTCACAGCAGAGATTGAGGAGGACACAACCCATCACAGGTTCTCAGGCAGCTGAAGGGTCGATTCCTCCAGCTGCTGAGAGCATCTTCTCTCCTCTCATCCTGCTCTGGACAAAGCATCTCCCCCCTGGAGACCTGTTCTGCTCGCTGCAGGGCTGGCACCAGCTGAGTTGAGCTCAGTGGGCTCTGCCCTGCTCAGGGACCCCCCAGCACCTCCCAGTGCAGCCCCTGAGCTCTGTCCCAGGCTGCTCTGGTCCTCCTCGCCCGCGAGTGCTGCCAGCCTCGCCGTTACCTGCGGCAGGAGGGGGGCTGCTCTGTGTCTCCAGTCAGGCCTGGGCTTTTTTTAGCTGCAGAGCAGCATCGTTCTCACCCCAGTGCCCAGGGGCTGTAGCTGGAGCAGGCTCTGCCGTCCAAGTGAAAGCTGGATGCAAGCTGAGGGAAAACAGATGGTTTCGAGCTCCTCGGAGGAAGGAGAAGCCAAACTGCTGATGGATGGGGCAGTGCTGAGCTCAGGCAGGGAGCCAAGCGTGATGCTGTTCTTCCCAGACTGCAGGGTTGCTGCTGACCTAGAACTCAAGCCCTCGCTCAGGGCCAGGAGGGTCTGGCTGTGAGCAGAGCGACCTCGCCGGAGCCCGAGCTGACTCCCTCTCCTCGGCTCTGCTGCTGCAGCACCTCAGCACCCACACTGCAGTCGGGGGCAGCTGCTGCCAGGGGGGGTTATCTGCCCACCTAGGGCATCGTGGGTCTAGGCTGCTACCACCTGAGAGCACCCCTTGCTGCAGCCCCAGGATGCAGAGCATCCTCCTGGCAGCAGAGCCAAGGGGTAGGGGGTGCTGGTGGTGCTGGTGGGGTGTGAAGGGCAGCACTGAGGTCTCCCTGTGGCTCAGGTTGTGGTGTTGATGGAGAAGAAGGTGCCTCAGGGGCAGAGAGAGCTGCAGGAGGTCCTGGTGGGCCTGGCAGTTGTGCTGGTGGAAGCCCCAGGATTAAAGCGGAGGTGCCAGTCCTGCCCGCTGGCACAGACCCTGGCACACTGAGCCCGCTCTGTCACGGTGCAGCTGCTCAGGGTGGCTGTGCAGGAGCAGGGCTGTGAGTTCCTCTCCACCTTGCCCTGTGCTGGGAGCCCGGTGGTGGCCGACCCTGCTGTCTGCCAGAGGAGAAGGAGCCCCGAGCCCGTGGGCCCTGGGCAGCCCCTGGGTTGGTGGGGGGGTTGGGGGTTGAAATGGGGGCAGAGGTGGTGCTCGTGGTGGGGACAGACGCTTGGATGGGGAGGTGAAGCTGCATGGCAGAGCCAGGGCTGGTGCTGCCTCAGCAGTGAGCTCCACACCTTGGAGTGAGGGCATAGAGAGCCCTGTGCTCGGCCTGGAGCAGGGAGGAAGGTCCCTCCCTGCTGGTGCTGTGGTCTGGATGGCACCAGAGTGGGACTGGCAGCTCATGGACATCTGTTGGGGTGGCAGCAGGGCAGGAAGGCTGTGCCAGGGAGGGGGCAGAGCATCCACCTCTCCCAGAGCATCCTCTGCCTGCAAGCGCTGGGTGGTAGCGGGGGGTCCTTCAGCTCAGGAGTCACCTCTGGTAGAAGATTCCAAGTCTGCAGCAGTGCATCCTCCCCTGGCTCTGCCCCCGGGGTGCAGCCACCTGAGCATCCTTCACCCCCTCTGCCCCCATGACCCCACTGCTGTCCTCCCCTGGCACCCCTGAGCATCCTTCACCCCCTCTGCCCCCATGACCCCACTGCTGTCCTCCCCTGGCACCCCTGAGCATCCTTCACCCCCTCTGCCCCCATGACCCCACGTGCTCTGCCCCGTGGCTGTGTTACCACACAGGGACCCCAGGAGGTGCCTGGAGGACCCCAGCCCCACACACGGTGCCCGGGGATGGGATGGCAGTGCAGAGGGAACTCGAGAGAGGAGACACGGGGTGCCGTCCCAGCAGAGATCCCAGCCTCCCTGCTCAGCCCGGGAGGAGTCTCCTTGGAGTCCCAGTGCAGCTCCCGGAACAATCGGCTGGAGCTGCCCAAGAACCCAACCCAGAGCTGATGCTGCCTCTGCTCCCTCCCTCCCGCAGCAGGAGCCCAGCGCCGCGCTCATCCTCCCCCCTGGCAGCAGATCAGCCCTGCTCCGGAGCTGTCTGGGGCTGGCAGCCCGGGGACTGGTCCCAGGTGGCCTCCTGGAAGCCAAGGGAGCTGGCGAGTGCCGGGCTATTGTTTGCTCTCCCTGACTGAAAGGCTGAGGCAGCCCCAGCCCAGCACAGCCTGGGGAGTCTCTCCTTCCGTGGGGACTGGGAGGCTGGGCATCACACAGAGGGGTGGAAGGGAGCTCGGACCATCACCCAGTGCAACCCCCCTGCCCCAGCAGGAGCCCCCAGAGCCAGGGGCACAGGAGCAGCCCAGGCTGTCCCAGAGGAGGAGACTGCACAGCCCCCCTGGGCAGCCCCTGCCAGGGCTCTGGCACCCTCCTCGGGAAGGAGCTGCTTCTCCTCTTGATGTGGAACCTCCTCTGTTCCAGCTGGCACCCGGTGCCCCTTGTCCTGGCACTGGGTGCCCCTGAGCAGAGCCTGGCTCCTTCCTCCTGACCCCCACCCTTTCCATCCTGATCAACTCAGCTGTGGAAGTGAAGGAGTAACAGATTGTCCAGGTCTTGGCTCCTGAGGGACCGAAGCTTCTCACCCCCTTAGTCTGCCAGAGCTTCCCGCAGGACCGTCCCGGGGGGGTCCCGACGGCACCTGCAGCCCCCTCTATCCTGGGGGTCTCTCCGGTGGGAGCAGCTAACGGGGTA
>VZRI01001355.1:22104-113324 GCA_013397515.1 Upupa epops | reverse complement strand
CAGTGATGGCAGTTATGTCATACCAGTGGATTCTGTTCATTTATGCCTCCATCTGAAAAGATTCTAGCTGTAACCTTTTTCATCTCAGCTGACAAAAAAAAAAAGTCAACAGAAAAATTACATTTTGAGAGGATTAATAAATGTATTTTGAAGATGGGGAGGCAAAAAGTAGAATTACTTCCATATGGCACAGAGCTATTGGAGGTCTAATAAATCTGGATTAGTTTCATTTATAACAATGGCCGATATTAAATCCTTGTCCAAAAAATGGGTAATTGCAATCACACAATACACAGCTCTTCACTTTGGCATCAGTTTCATCATACAATAAAACTTATCATTTGCAAGCTTCTCTGATTTTCAGAAAAAAGACCGAGAACAATTTGATCTGTCCTCGTACATCAAACAATACCGTGCAGGTGGTTTAAAACCAAAACAGTTAATCAAGCTAAATTTTACTTGAACTACCTGATTATTCATCATACAGTCCGTGCACACTGTCAGTTACGCCTTTCTGAGCAGTTATTTATAGAATATTTAAATATCCTGGACAGCATGTAGCAACTGCTGAGGATGCTATTGTATTATGAATTATTTCTTCAATTAGTTTATGTTCAATAGAGACTGACAACATTGCAGTGAGTCAGCCTTCTGTTTTGTTGAATGCAATGCTGTATACCATTTACACTGGAAATTAAGCTTTGGCTGTTATTCCTAAGGTAAATTTGAAATGGTGTGAAAGTTAGAATTACTTATTTATTCATCTTTCGCCTTCTTTTTATGTATGTATTGACACAAGCCTTAGAAATTGCTCTTTTTATGCATGTATTGACACAAACCTTAGAAATTGCACTTGTTCAATAAGTGCTGCTGTTAAGCTCTTACTTGCGTGAATCCCATTCAAGCACAAAATTGCTCAGAAACACCAACAGAGAACGTGACGGAGTCTGTCCTTAGTGGGCTGGGTGCTAGTTGGATTTTTTTTTTTTACAGAAATCGAATAAATGAATAGAGTAGAAGAAAGCTGGGAGATGTCAAATACAGCAAGAATGAGACAGTCAAGAATTGGACAAGCTTTGACAGGCTGTAAATTAAGGGGAAGAAATTGGAAAAAGTAGGGAAAAAAAAAGAGAGGGAGAGGGTGGTGATACAGTTAGGGACATGAAGTGTTTCTGACTTCATAACATACCACTTGGAGCAGACAGTTAAGTAATTCTTCTTGTGCTGAATTTTGGAATTTAGAATGTCAAAGTGATAGAAATGAGATGGCAGCAAAGAAGACATGCAGTTTGAAGACCATGATCTTAGTAGCTAGAGCTAGACTGCATGACTAGCGCTTTTGGGGATCCTGGTTGCCTGTTCAGCATGCTTAGAAACTGTGATAGAAATGATAGGAGAAACTAAATGGGGAGAGGTCATTGTGTGCAGGCAAACTGAGATATGCACTGTGATGCATATCTGCTTTGGGTCTGGTGGGCATGCAACTGACTTTCTTCATCACAGCTTGTCTGGTGCTAATTTCATTATTAAAACAGTGTTGATAACACACCAGTGTTTTAGCTGTTGCTGAACGGTGCTTACACAGTGACAAGGCTTTTGCTTGCTCTGCCCCCAGCAAGTAGATTGGGAATGAGCAAGAGTTCGGGAGGGGACATAACCAAGACAGATGGCCCAAATTAGTTAAAGAGGTATTCTCTACCTTATAATGTCATGCTCAGCAACAAAGACTGGGTGGTAGTCTTTCCAAAGTAGTTGTTGCTTGGAGGCTGCATGAGCATTGGGCTGCTGGTGGGAGGTAGGGAGTGATTGCTTTGGCTTCACTTGTGTGTTCTTTCTCCTTTCTTTCCTTAACTTATTAAATTGCTTTTGTCTCAACCCATGAGCTTTGCTTGCTTTTGTGCTTTAAATTCTCTTGCCCATGTGGAGAAGTGGTTTCAGAGAGTGTGTGGCTAGTGGGAGCATAGTTTTTGGTGAGGGTCAACCCACAACAATGTCTGTAACTTCCAAGTCTCACACTTCAAAGACAGCCAAAAAGCTGCGGACTAGAAAGGAAGTAGTAATTAAAAGAAAAATATTTGATAGCAAAAACATTTGATTCAAAAATTGTTCCAAATGTCTGAAGCACTGCTTCTGTCAATGGCCATATGGCTTGAAGTCTGATTGGTCATAATATTTTGCTCATCACATGAATATCAGTGAGGATGAACTTAACTTTTGTTACTCAAGTAATCAAGCAATAGTAAATTGCATTTAGTTCTTTTCTTCACGTTCTATGCTAAGCCTTCAAAGAAGTGGAGCTATCTACAAGGTCACATTGTATTTCAGAATGTTTACTTAAAGTGAAAGCTGAAAGATTGTAAACCTTCCTTGCATCCAGCCCATGCAGAGGTAGTATGGCCTAATTTCCCCCTCTTATCCTGCCTTTTATAGGCATTTCCTTACAGTTAAGAAAGTAGTACTTCAAAGACAAAAAGCAGCACATCCTGACTAGTCTGGAGTTATGAATTGGATATTAATACATGAAAGTTCATTAATGTATATCTATGTAAAATATGCTAAAGTTAAGAATAGGTGATGTAGACTGAAAAAATTATGTGGGTCTTGCACACTGCTCTGTAAAGGCAGAATTATCGGTGCTGTCTATTTATTTGAAGTAATTTTAAAATCTCATGTGTATTGTAATTTATATAATTTCTGTTGAAAGTCTTGTTTCAGTATCTTCAGCTGGCTGTGATGTTCCCATGTTTTCCTATTTCCAAATAAGTGCAGTTCTGAAAACTAATTACACTGCATTGCCCAATTAGGAATAGGAAGTCCAAGCTTAAAATGCAAAGGTCCCTCGCTCTTAAACAACTCTTTCTTGTAACTTACCCAGATATGACTGCTTTATGTGTGCTCCTATTCATTAACTGAGTCTGTGCAGAGTTTTAGGGTATATTCTGACAAGGAAGCATCCTGGATACAGGATTAGAAAGAAGCAATGACGAACTTCTTGTTCATTCTAAATGCAACCACCAATTTTCAAGGGAGCTAATTAAAATCTTTACCTGATGCCTAGCTGGGAGAGAACTCTGCGTGGATACATGTGATACATTCAAGCCTTCTGAGATTTCTAATTTGATTGTTGTGGATTTCTGGCATTTTTTAATGTTTATAGGTTTTTGCCAGAGGAAAGGGCAACCTTCCCTTTAAAAGTTCCAGTTGGTAAACTGTGCCTTTTGAGTGGATTTGTTTTTTCATTTTCTTTGTGTGTGTGAAAAGACTGATAAGTCAAATCATCAAAGCTGTTAGTAGAGGAAAATTATTCTATCCAAACTCATTAACTAATAAACTGTTTTGAAGAGCGTTCAACCTGAGGTAGCATACAGGATCTCAATAAACTGTGAGCTTTGTTGCCAAAGCCTTGTGAAGATAGTTTTGCCCCCTTATGAATAGTATACTGAGTTTTCTAGGTATGGAATGGCACACTGTACTGTAGCTGGATGTCGGCAAAGAACATTAAACTCATAATTTGGCATTACAAGTTGTCAGCTGGTCACATTAGTTAACTTTAATGATTGCTAATTGAGCCAATGCACAGATCTGGAAGATGGAACCTCAGAACTTGCCCTTCATTTGTTAGAGTATTAGTTTTGTGTGTCTGGGTTATTTTCACTTGCAGCATGAAAACAATTTCATTTCCTTCTCTAGTGAGTTCTATACCATCAGATTGTTCATAGGTTTGATATCTTTCATAAATTGAAGATCACATTCATAGTTTAAGCTGGAAGTTGTTAGTAGCAAGTAAATGAGTTGATCAATATGGATTTAGGTTGGTAGGAGAGCTCAGAATGAGTTTGAGGGTAGAACTTGGCACAATATAAGGAAGTCATAAAATTGATAAATTTACTGTGTAGAGAACTACAGATTCTTACTTTTTGTTGCATGTTCCAGCATTCATGTGGGCAAAAAGGATTATAGCAAAATGGGGCATCTGTCATAGTCCACTTTTACTTTAGTAGAAAAATGAATAGTAATGATCTGAGATGTAGATAAAGCAAAAAGATGTTGCTATGTGACACTACCTAAATGAAATGGCAGTAGGAGGGTAATACACAGAATTTTTCCTTTGGTCCTGTAAGATAGAATGGTACAGGAAATACCTTGGCTTCTGTTCATTAAGTGGCTAGATGAAGACTGATCCTTCAGTGCAAGCTGAACTGTATATTTGCATACATAACTACTTCTTATTAGAAAGTAGGAAAAGGAACCAGAGTTTCCAACCTTAAATGCCTATAACTTTCATAGATAAACAGAAATTTCAATTCAAATTCTCCTTGGGAAAAATGTCCACAAAGGGGAAGTCAAGAAATATCCTACTGAGACCGGAGGGACTAGAAAATATGCACAGGCTTGAATGTGATACTTGAAGATGAAGGGTGAAAACCCAAAAGTTATTGGCTATGCATTGCCATGGTCAGTTGCTTTAAAAATACCTAGCTATGTGATATCTAAAACAATATATGGGGAATGAACAAATCTTAATTACCAAATCAGACAGTTTTAAAGTCTTTATGTTCACATGACTGTGCTGCAGTCACTTTATGTACTACATTTGCTTTTTCCCTGTAAGATGAAGTGTAACTCCACCTAATTTTTAGACCATTTTTTGTAGATTCTGTGTTTATTTCAATTTGTCTGACTTAAACTAGTATATGCTACCTAAGGACACAAAAATTATCAAAAATTTGCTGTTACTACCTTTTTCATCACTATTTGAGTAGCAGGAAGGGTGGGCATGTTGAATTGATCTTCTTGCAGACTTTCATCCTGAAATTCTAACAGTATAGCACTTTAGAAGGTTCAAGTATATTGTACTTATGAAACTTGCCTGTACATCGGGTTTGAGTCATGTATTTTTCTAGATCACAGAGTATTTGTACAGGAGGTATAGTTGCATTACTACTGATGGAACAATGACTGTGGTCATTCCAAGTACATTTTATTTAGTAGAAATGGACTCGTGTTGCTAAGGATCGGTGGGTAATGCAGATGTGTCATGCAGTGGTTTGAACCAAATCCTGAATTACAGAAGTATCTGTTTCCTTGTGTTTGCTTAGACAAAAATGTAGAATCCTAGAATCATTTGCATTCAAAAACACCTTCAAGCTCATGAAGTCAACCCATTAACCTAACTCTACCTAGCTCATCATGTCCCTAAGCTCCATATTTACAGAACCTTTAAACACACCCAGTGTCCAGTGCCTTCCTTCCTGGGGTATCCTGTTCCAATGCCTGATGACCCTTTCAATGAAGAAGTTTTTCATAATGCTTACCTTCACTTCCTCTGGAGTAACTTCAGTCAATATGTCAAATTTGTTGTTACAACGAAAGAATGGCCCAGTAATTCAAAGCAGAGAATCCTATAGCCTGGGATGTGCAGAGTCCAGCAACCTGTCTCAAACAAGCCACATCAGATTTCCACAGAAGAGAGGAATAGAGTGAAAGTATATCAGACATTTATCAAAAATTCATAGCCTCCAACTGTTTGCAACTCGAAATTTCCTGAACCTGGTGTGGTTCTTCTAACTATAAATAAATGGCTCTTCCAAGTTCTTGCTCAATATCTTCATTCAACTTTTCAACATTTTCTTGTACGCTCAAAATATTTCTGAGGATCTAATATATCTTTCACCTGTTTGATAAGTAATGACCTCCGATTGTTTCCTGTGTGCTTTGCTCTTACCAGTGTCTTTTATGATTGCTAATTTTCCTATACAGAACAATATACTGAACCTGAAATTATATGAAAGTGCAGTTGGAGCCATGTCTTTTGGTGCAAATTCTTGCAGAAGATCACAGAAACTCATTCTTACAACTGAAATTTATTTACAAACAGCTTTGCAGAAGAATATACTTTTTACTGCACTAACAAGATAGGAATTGTCAGTTGCTATTTTTCTCCATAAAACTATTGCATACCTGGTCTGTGTGGACACTGTGATACAATTCACTGAGGTCAAAACCCTCATGTTTTCATTAGTACTATGTTAGGTACTCTTATTTAACACAAGTTATAGTAGAAAACTACAAGGATAGTCATATAAGCCCGATTTTGCTGGTAGCTTAAACAGTGGCTAAGGTTAAAAACAGAAGGTCAGAGGGAAACCTGATACAAGTAATATAGGCTGGAATGGTGCTTGTATATTGCAGTACTCATTTATTTGTCACATAGCAAAGACTATAATATTTCATAAGTTGAAACTTAAAAATTGTGCTGCAGGGTACTCAAGAGTCATTTGCATTAAAATAAAATCATCTAAATCTCAGCATATAAACTTAGGTCAGAGCTTACTGAAGGATCTTGATGGTCTACAGATGCCAGGTTTTTAGAGCCTCCTGTGGTTGTTGCAGACTGGAGGTAACTTTAATATACCTCAGATTGAAAGCAATAGTTTTTGTTTAGTAGAGGAAGTAAAAATTCAGAAGTCAGTGGAAAAAATGGTAAAGGAATATCATTAAGATCTTCCAGGACTAAAAGAAATTTGGAGTTTTGTGGGGTTTGGTTCTCTTTTTGCTAAATAGTGATACTCCATTAAATTATTCATTGTGTTTCTATGACTCTAAAAATTCTGCACTTCAGAAAGAGGGAAACCAATGCATACAGTGAATGATACATTTTAAAAACTAACTGAAGGGATTCAGTAATGTCTAGATCTTGGACCTTACAGTTTGTGTTGGTAATAGAAATGTTCTGCAGTATCAAGTTGCAGTGTGATCAGTAGGTGCAAGGAGTATGTAATAGTAAAAGATGTGGTAGTTGGGATGCAGCTGTAACTTGAAAAGAAGTGGAGATAAATAAATGGAATAGTTTTCAACAGAACATTGTTTAAGTTTACTTTGCTGACAAGATATCCTTATATTGTGGTTGCAGGGAGTGAGTGGCTCTGCTTTCTTTCAAAATCAAACCGTTGTCTAGAGGAAAAAAAAAGTCTCAGATGTGAAAAAATATACAACAGAAGGAATTTTATCGCAGTCATTTTTGGTAGAGAAGACAGTAGTTTGAAGATGTAAATAGCCAGTGTCAATATGTCTTTCATGCAAGGCAGAATTGTATCTTTAGCCAAGAAACACCTCTCAAGGAGAAGCTGCCAAAAAATTCTCATTTCAGCTCAAATCGTAGTTAATGTTTCCTACAGACAGATTATTTTTTCCCTAGAAAACAGTAAGAACAAACTGATTTTATCTTTCCATGTTTCTCTAGCATCCTTCATAAGCTGCTCATTGACCTTTCCTGATAAGAAAGACTTGTCCCATCATCTTTTAATACCTGACACATTTCTTTTTCTCTGTCTTTCAGTGTTTTCCCCTAAAACACAAAACAAAACTCTTCCCCCCACATGTTTTGCATTTTGCATCTCTCTGGAATACACATAAAGGATTTCCACAGAGATGATTAGTATTCTGGCAAGCTCTCACTTGTGGTCCATAGACCATCAAAGTGCTGACAGATGCAGTATTCTACAGAAATGCAAAGATTATATTTGTGTTTCTGTACGTATTCTGCAAAAAAAAAAAAACCCAAACATGCACATCTCTCCTTGCCACTCTGTTCCAGCATGCTTTTAAGAATGCTCAAGCCATCTGCCTGGTTTTCCTGCTGCATTTGGTCTCATTAGTTATGTTCACATGTATTTCAGGCTGCTTAATTTCATTACGCAAAGTATTATGCAGCATTCATCCAATAAGTGAGAGAAGTTCATTCTGCTCCCCAAGAGACTTGTAAAAAGAAGTTTTAAATCTGTAAGAAAACCTGAAAATTCTTGTTAAAACATGGATCACGTTTCACTGTTACCTTTATTAACATAATAAAACTTAATTTACTGATTGAGTTATCTGTCTTTTTCTGACTCCCGAAGGCTAACTGCTGTCTCCTTAGAAATATTTGCGTCTAACTAGGCCTTTTTAACACAATTAAGATATAAACAAAACTGTCCCATCTGAAAGTTTCTTTCTTGATGGAGTTACCTTTTCTGCCTAATAGTGAGGTTACCAGTTCTGAATAGAATGTGTTTTGCTTGTGGCTGTCCCTGTGAATATCCACTGGAATTATCAAAAGCATAAGCCTTTTAAAAAGTATCCAATTTGTTAATGCTAACGATGTAAAATCTTTAGCGTTCATTGCTGAGTGTGCTCAAGCTTTTCGAAACTCCCTAGACTGACTGTGATAACCTCGTGGCATTCCCATGGAGTGACTTGATATACTCATGTTGCAAGATGAAAGAGAGAGAAAAAGAGTTTCCTGTGGTGGCTCTTGATAGCTTGTTTGTAGGATGGGAAGAAACCACTGAACAGAATAGGACTAGTATTGTAGGAAAAAGGTCATCGTCTGGCTGCATAGAGAGTGAGCAAGGCTTGATGGGAAAAGGCAATGAATTGATAGTTGAGCTAGAGAATGGGAAGTAACAAAAAAAATGGATATGGAGCAGGAAAGTGGGACTGACTAGACAAAAAGAGGGAGAATTGGCAGGGAGCTCTCAGATTTCATACTGAATTGGGTATCCAAAGAGCAGATGTAGAATTGCCAACTAAACTGCCATTAGCAACAGCCACTAATCCTAGCTGGAGAAAACTGGGAGTGCTTGAGAAATAAGCCAGGAAGGCAGGAAAATGGAATTTAGTGGGAGGTGTGCTTGCGTTTACAGGAACATACGGTATATGCTACATGTGCTGAAGAAAAGAAAATAAAATATATTGAATGTAAAAAAAATTGGGAAATTTTTTTTGTCAAAATCCTGCATCTATTAAATAATTTATATGGAATATAAATTATAGAGTGTTCATGGAATAGGAGAAGTTGAACCCTTTAAATTCCTTAAAAAAAACCCCAGCATAGGCACTGGAATTGCTTGGCTCCTCACAAAACAGAAGAGAAGTGAATCAGAGTGTCATGAAGCCTTAGAAAGAGCTTTGAGTGCTTGACATTGCAGCAATGTTCTTTTATTAATGTTGTGGCTTGCATCTAATGAGTTTAATTTTACTTTGTTGTTTTGATAAATAAATATATTCCATCCAGACAGCCACAAGGTACAAAATAATTGTTGAGTCTGAAAGCCAGAGTATTTTTAACCAGCTTTTCCTGATAGTTATTTCATTAAAACCCTAGGTCCTGGAGTCATTTAAAGGGTTTAGATCTTCTTTTCTTTTCTGATGGAAAATGCACAGTGGGGTGGTGTAAATTCTTGTTCTCCATGAATTTGGTGACCGCAAATTCAGTGCAATGCACCTTACTGATACAGACTTTGTTCCAAGAAAGGTTAGTAGGCAAATTATAGGTATCCACATTTAAGAGGATTCCATCATTTTTATTGCTGTGGTTAACAATTAATTTCTTAGCGCACAGTACTTCCAAAACCAAAGATCTTCTAAACGATTTAAAATACTTTAAGATTGCTTTTGAATTATGTAATGCTTTCTTGAATTATGTAATGTTTAAGTAAATACATTTATTTCTAAGAAATTTTACTATATTAAATATTATCAAGACCAGCAAAATTAAATAATGATGGTATTTCTTACTAAGGAAAGCAACCAAAAAGGGGACATGCATGATGTGGGGACTGAGGAGAGCTTGTTTCATGTACGATTAAGGTATTGGATAAAGATTCCAGACATTTAAGGCTGCAAAGTTTCCTTAAACCACACTTCTTGTGTGACATGCAGCGTATTGTTTTATTTTGTGTACCTCAGCTTCCATGTGGAGAACAAATATGTTGATACAGCTTTACTCCTATCCTTTGCTTGACCTAGGGATTTTATTTATAAAAATCTCAAAGATTTCTAACAGTGTTGTTCAAACAACTTCCAGCACAGTAAGCATTCAGTCTTCACTTCACTGGAACTTCTAGTCATAGCTGTGGGGAAAAAAGTGACATGAATTTTCTTTTTTTACCCTAACAGTACACTACAGAAAGAAAATAGAAGAGCTGAAGAGGCTGAGAAGGGAAACAAATACCTATAGTATTATCAGAATAGTTGTACAAAATATTGTTCAAGAATAAAGCTTGGCATGTAGCTTTTCACACTCAGTACAGACTGTCTTGAAATTGTCTGGTTATGCATAGAGGTTAAAAGATGTACAGCTATAAATCCATGGGGTTTGTATATTGAGCACAGTAAATTAAGGAACCTTGTGGGATGCAGCAATAGGTTTGTGAGAGAAGACTACAATGCACTGCTGTTGGCTCACTGATTAAATCTGCAGAAATACAGAATATGAAGCACACTAAGAAAATAGTCCAGATGAGTTCATGATGAAGAAAACTGGTTCATGGGGTTGTGGAGGTTTTTTTCTGTGTATCTTAATAATCTGATTAACTCTCGTGATAATCAACTTCTGGCAATCAGCAGCTGAAGGGCACTGAACAAACCAAGTATAATTAAAAGAGTTTTAAGCAGCAGTTGTTTGTGGGCAAAGATGGAAAATACAGCTGCATAGGTACTGGCAAACATTTACATGGGTTGTCTTTCTTTTAAAGGGAGAAAAGGGAATTTTTTCTGAGCTGTGAAGAAACTAGAAACTGACTGAGAGCGCCTTCATTGAAGATTTCCCTGTGAAAAGGAACTTGTGTTGATGCCATCCATATAAGGTATTTTAAATAAACATGGATTCTGTTACCTTCTGTACCATGTCAAATCCTTTAATCCACAGTTCTTTCCAAGAAACAAAATGAAGGTAGTAAATAATGTAAAGCAATAGCTTTTTCTCATGTGAAGCTTATTAAATTAGTGAAATTATAATTTTGTGGTAATACACTGTATTTCATACTGACATTAAAGATGAAAAACCCCAGTTTCTATGCATTTGTTGGCTGCTCAGATAGTATTTGTATTGTTTGCCTTCTCTTGCCATCAACTTGCATTTTATCAAATCCCAAGCTGTCATGGTTCATTATCCACAGATGATCTTGAGCAGCCTTGCATCATAAAAAAATATGCTGTGGCATCTGCCATTGTGCACCACTACACAGATCCCTTCTGAGTGAGATTTGCCTTTGATTTATACATTCAGTAGTGTGTGTTCTTACATTTTTGCCTGAGAATATCTTAACTAATGGAAGCTACGTATAATACATGAATGTGATTTTTCAGGTTGTACATATAATGTCTGCTGTGCCTTGTTAGCTAATGTGTTCCATTTCAGTTAATGCTTGTACACCTCAATCTGCACCAGGCGTTCACTTTGCTTCTGTAGTCGTTTCATGAGCTCCTGTGCCAGTGATGTAGTCAGCACATCGAAATTAGGAGCTGTGATTATACTGTCAATGTTTCATTCTAGATCATATATTTTGACTTGTCTGATTTTAGAAGCCAGAAATGAAACTTCCATTATGATTGCTTTAATAGAGAGCAGTAATGTCCAGATATAAATATATTTACTAGGGAAATCTTTATTTCCTGTGAAGTAATTGCATTGGTAAGAGATTATTCTTTTGGAAGACAGTTAGCAAAATCGCATAGTGGTCATAGGTATTAATAAATAAAATTCCTCTTCATTCCTCTGATTTACATCTCTGTTTAAGTGTGTTGCAAGGGGAAAAGGTACATACCTTTTTTTCAGGTTTCTTAAGATCATTTCACTGCTATTTGCAATATTTGGAAATTTTTATTACTTTACTGCTTCATCTACTGCTGTTTCAGCAATTGACAGTGAAAATTCATTTCTAACCATTTTAGCTTTGTTTCAGTGCTTCTTGACTTGCTAACTATTTGAAAGTAACCAAAGAAGCTGTTTTTAGGAAATTGCATGGCTACTTTTCTGAATATGTTTACTCTAAGTAGCAATGTTTGCCATAGCCTAGATAAACTGTCTTCACTTTGATGTTTTCTTCAGGGATGTGGAGAGTAAGAGAAACTATCCTGTTCTGTTAAGATGTCTTATAATTGCCAGGCTTGCTGCAATTTCAGTGAAACATTACACTAAAGCCATTCCTTTTAATAGAGGAAAAGATCTTCTGCGAGCTCTGAAAATACTTAACAGGACTTCTGCATGTCACCATTCCCATACCAGTTAATTGTTTATACTTGCAGCGGCTTCAAGGCTTCATTTCAGTTAAGAGATTGTTTTATGTTTTTTCTGTTTGTGCAGATATTTCAAAGAACTAGTAGAAGCAGAGATCATTCACAGGTCAAGTGAAATACACCACCACATAAAGACAGTGAAATGTCAGGGCACTAGTCAATGAAAGTTCACTAAACAAGTGAAAAGCTACATGGAAACGCAAAGCAAAATGTCCTCAAAAGTAAATTGTCCCTAAAGAAAATAACTCACTTAGAAAGAATAATATTGTTTGTTTGTGCTGTAGAACAGATTGTTGAGAGACTAACTCTTAATGTTTGACTTCAGCAGTGGCTGTCATTCTGCCCAAAGAATACCTTTTATTTTCAGTAATAAACCAGAGTACAGCTCTGTGATGAATGTGGAAAAGGAGGCAAGACAGCGAGAGAGATATTGAAAAATGTTTTATTTTCTAATTCCCCTGCATCTGCTCCTGTTCCACTAAAACTTGCAAATGAATTTTGATTGAAGTAGTGGCATGTTCATCACTGTGATAAAATTAATTTCCATCTCTGTTGACAATCATGCGTATCTCAGTTACAGCCAGTCTCTTCCGATAATATGAAATACTCTCTTATGAATATGTCTGGGAGTATGTCACCAATATTATGGCTCAAGCTAATTTCAATAAAAGGAAATGTTTTGGAATCTAAATTTCCATTTGAACAGTAGCTTCAAGGACATTTGGCTGTCTAATGCCCTGAGGTGGTTTGCTCCCGAAGAGATTATCCACATATACCCATGAGCTACAATAAGGTTCACAGGAACGTGAAATAAACTTGTTGGTAGGATACATATGAAATGGAAAAGCAAATCTAAAGCAAAACATGGAGTTAAAATGAATGCAGAAAAAAATTTAAAAATCTGTACTGCCATAGGTTCCCATGCAACAAAACCTGAGGATGTAATGCACAAATCTGAACTGGAAATGCTTCTTAATCTGCCACATAATGTGTTACAAGTAGAGTTGAAGAGGATACTGGTATAAACAAATTCAGTAGGAAATATCTTCTGAGACTTTTGAGTATTAGGTAGTGCTTGCTCAAACTCAGTAACAGCAGGTGGTTGCTAAATGTTACATGAAGTCTTCATATTTATAAAAAACCTATTAAATTAATGGTTTAGATGCAATTTATCTTTAATACTACTTTTCATTTAGAAATATGTATAGTGTATTGAGGTTATTTTTTTATTTATATGTTATTGTATTTAGCAACAAGGATGAATGCTGTTGTCCTATTACAGGAGCTATTACTTTCACTGTAGTTGCCTCAGACATTTTGTAAATACAGAATGGTCTACATCAGCATTGTGGGAATCTTCCCAGAGCACAGAGGAATGTTGTAAATAGTGCAGTTCCAGAACGAAAAGGCTCCAGATCCAACCAGTCTTAGTGGTCTGACCTAATTTAGTTCAAAAAAGACATGACTGTTGATAGCAAAACTCTCATGAGTTCTTTCCCCTTTTCTTGCCTTGGCAGTATTTTGTTTCTAGACCATTTATGAAAATGGAGTCCCCATTGCATTCTCATGCTTGTAAAACTCCATTGACTGTGACGGTGTGTGTAGTACTGCAAATAAAACTCCATTTCAGTCTGTGAGTTTGGCTGGTGCAGAAAACTGGTGTTTAATTTTAGGACTTAAACTCATCATACCTTGGTACAAGAAAGTATTTTATAAAGCAGTGTTAAATATCTCCCCAAATAGTAAAGTATGTTACTTATGTGTTCTCTAAACTGGCTAAGATTATACTTTCCCAACTTATTCCATGTTGGGTTTTTTTTTTGTTTTTCATATACTTGTAGTACATTTGTATATTTTATGATCAGCAAAAGTCATACTTACTGGAGAGACAGCTATGTGTTATCACAGAACTGTTCACGAATCAAGGACTAAGGCAATGTTGCAATGAACAGCAAAATTGCCAGCAAATGATGTTGCCACACTTTGCAGACTTTCTCAGCATAAAAACTTGATAGACTGGCTCTGAAAATATAAATAGTTGCACAGCTTCTTTTTATGTTTCACATATTTTTTCACCTACTTTTTTCTGAGTTAACGCTTCACTTTATTCCTCTTACGCTTCATTCCTATTTTGGGGCTAACATTCCACAGATAAATTAAAATCCCTAGGCTGTAGATGGATACATCTTGCCTCCTTGAATTGTTTCCTTCTTGAAGAGAAAACATTAAGCAACAGTGCAAATTGAATTTTATGTAGAACTGTAGTGCATGCATCCATTAAAAACAGGGAGAACAATATATGCTTAAATTAATTTGTTGTGAAGTATTAAACTTTGTATAACCTCCCTAGCTGAAAATAACTTAAACTGTCTTATCTGGTAACGTAGGCTGCAATGAGGTTTCTGGGGTTTGGTGACTGAGGATGGATCAGGCATGCCAAAGGGTTTATGGGTGAATATAAAATTGCACAAAGTAATACAATCAAGTGTGGGTCTTACTCTTCCTGTAAGAAAAAAATAAAATTGCTGGTGCAAAAAGAGCTTCTTACTTCCCACAGTGCTGCATTCATTGTGTTGCAGTCTAAACCAGAAGCAATTATACATAAGCTGTTAAACAAAATGAGAACAATCAAACAGTCCGCTCACTGAGCCAGAGGTGGTACTTGGAGTCCTTGCTGTTTCCCCCAGTCAGACTCAGCATTAGTGATGGTCAGAAAATAGATGCTTGTTCTCTTGCATATGTTTTTGTGGCAGGGGGCACATGACTTTTCTTTCCTTTTCTGCAGGCGAAAAAGAAACTAGAACTACCTGGGGAAAAAACCTAGATTTATGGGGCAAGTATTTACCTACAAATGCCTGTCATAGCTGAGAGGAGTATTGTGGTTTTCAACCGGCTAAGTATAAGGCCCAACAGATTACTACAGGGAGAGGCCAAGAAGCCAGCAAAATGCAAAACAGTTTCAAATTTATATGGTAGTGAGGATTGTAACAGTTAATTCTTTTAAGACTTCATGCATGAGCAATAAAATAAACCACAAGTATGCCTTGCTGCTACTCAAGGCATAGTGCAGTGCTGCGCATTTGGGAAGTAGGGCAGGATCTCATCTCTTTTGGCAGTAGCAAAGCCTTAAATGAGTGTACGCACCTTCTAAAATGACTCCAGAAAGAGAGGGAGATTGCTTAGCAATTGCCATCATGGGCAAAACAGACTGGACTTGAGGAAAATTGATGGTATTTATTACCAGTTAAAACAGATTTGCATGTTGAGAAAGTAAAACTAAAACACCATTGTCCCTTGTTTCCATACCCAACTTCATTCCCAGCTCTTCTGACCCTGCCATTAAGCAATGCAATTAGTTGATGGTTGTGATCAGTTTGTAACAGTTGTCTCTGACACTCCTTCCTCCTCAAGTTTGTCCTGTTCTCCAGCATGGGGCCAGTGTAGGCTTTCCATGGGCTGCAGCTTTTCAGGCCATATCCGCCTGCAGTGATGTGGGGGTCAACCACAGGGACAGGGGACAATATGGATTTCCAGGTTATCCTCTATGGGCAGCAGAGGAATCTCTGGAGTAGCTCCTCCCGCTCTTCCTCTCACCTTACTGCTTTCAGATCTATTTTTCACACCTTCTTCTTACTGCTGGGCAGTGGTTTTGCTCCATCTTAAATTAACTTAAGTGAGCTGTGCCCTGTGGCAGGTGGGTTGGAGAGTGAGCAGCCCCAGCCTCCCCTCACAACAGTTCCCACAGCCCCAGCTACTAGTCCCCTGCACTGTATACACCAAGTTAGTTTAAGAAGGCAATGAAAGCAAAAGTAATTTTCTCAGGATAGTATTAAGCACTTGTTTTTTTTTTCATGACCCCACCTCACAAACACCTCTTTTCCAATAGTAGACCAATCCTGACTGCATGAGAGCCCTTTATAAAAACCTCTTTGAGTACAAACAGAATAAATTCCATCATGTATTTCAAGGAATTTTTTTTTCAGTGGGACTATGCTTGTGATTGAAGGGATATTATTTTCTATGTAATGTTACCCATTACTGATGTTAAGTATGGCTGAAAAATTGTGAAATTGATAAACTAGGGGGTGTGAGTTTTTGTCATGATGCAATTTAGTGTCCATCTGTCAGTCAACACAGCAACTTCATTTCACAGATTGCGGTGTGACAGAATTTTGCTTGCAAGCTTCCATGTAGGAAAAAATAGGTTCCTTCCTCTACACTATTAAAAAATATTTGCCTTCTGCATCACTTTGAATCCAAAATGTATATGCTCCAGATGTGTAACATGTGGAGAAGAGAAAAACGTGTGCCAAAGGAAAGGCAAGCCCTGGACTCTGGCAGCCTCTCAGCTGGCAGTGAGGAGGTGGATGGGCAGGTCTCCAGTCTGAGTCAGGCAGATCTGCAATATCCCTTCTGCTGTCCACCTCTGCTTTTGGGGCTGTCTGTTCTCTGGAACATTGGTTAGAACACTGTCCTGAGATAAATTCATCCCCTGCTGTTCTCCCACTTTTTCTTTGATACTCTGGGTGAATGTCAATTCCTGTTTTATTATTTATAACTTCTGTCTTTCAATGTCAGAAAGGTGGTAGCCCAACTAGAGCGATACATTGTCCTTTACAGCATGACAAGCTGGTTGGAATACTTGGCACAAACAACTGCTTTATTTCATCCTCATATTAAAAAGAAGATGTGATATGGAACCTTGTATAGTTTTAAAATAGAAATTCTTATCTGTGTCTGACAGATCTCATCACTATGAGAGGTCCAAAATTTGTGGTTCTCTCTAAAATTTAATTATCTGGCACTTTTCAACATCAGCTTGTCTACTGCTTACATGTAGAATTTAATTTTGTTCAAACATCTTTTGTGTGTATGTCTCCTTGATATTGATAACAGCGCCTTGTGGTAACACTTATCTCCTTTTGATTCTGAAAATGTAATAAAGAAGAAAATACAAAGTAATAGCTACATGCATTAGTTAGGCAGACATCCATCAAGCCTTTGCGTTAGACTTATCTTTTCAGATACCTCAAGAAACAGAGATCCTATAAAAGCAGCCTGAGCATGAAAACCATGTCCATGAAACCAAATAACTCATTGCCCAAACAAGGAATGGATCAAAACGGATCTTTCGTGTTCACATGTGAGTTTCTTTGCTCCCTTTTCCTGGCAGTTTTGTGAACAAATTGTTAATTATTAATTGGCATCACTCATTGTGTGATGAGTTTGTTACTAATACTAATTGTTTCTCTCATAACTGGATTCTTCAAGGTATGTGAAGCTTGAGTTCAGTCACCAGATTCTGGGAGAGGAGATGGAGGTATGAAGTCAGCGCAAAGAGGAAGAATAGTCTTAATCACCTCTTCTTTACAGATAAGAGGACTTACCAGGGGAAAAAAAGTGTAGAAATTCAAACATATCGAACCTGTTGTCATCTGTCATTAAAGAATTACGGATATAAATGTAAGCAACTGTACTTTTAACTTTTACTCAATAGTTTCCAATTCAAATGACAGAAATACTGTGTATTTATATGTAGAACATGTTTATATACATTACTTTGGTCTGTAGTTGTGGGTGATGATATGAACAATAAGTTCATGCTAGTGTACTTACAAGTACCTATTGGGAGTATTTGGGGTAAGACAAAAGTATATAATATAAAAATAGGAGGTTTGATATGTTTTTTGTTACAAAATATGCAGAGTTTTCTTTGTACAAAGTTCATTTGGAAGACAGAATATCTTAACATATTTCTTGATCGTACAATACTGTATGTATACAATGATCTCTTTTCAGCACTTTTACTTTGTAACTCTTGGTCTGAGGAGTCAGATTGAGTGCTGAACGAGAAGAACCGTGATAATCTGCTCTACATTGTGAGAAAACAAAGTATTTTCAACTTTCTGATAGGCTGCCAGTAGGCTTTGATAGAAAAAGTTAACAAATTTAAGCTGTGCTATGTGTCACAGAGGAGTCTGCATGGTGTGGCCTGTTTTTAATGAGCAGCAGAGATAGAAATAGGGATTTCATGAGCTCATCATATGATTATTTAAAGGTGTGTGTGAAAGAAAAAGGCAGATGGGTAAAGCACTGTGAAAACTGTACCGCTGATGATGTGAAGAGGTATACCTACTTATCAGGGATTACAGGCTTTTTCTAGAAAGAAAAAGTTCATCTAATGTAGATAAGACTATTTACAATTCAGTTCCCAGACCAGATCCTGCTCATGTGGTGGCTTCCACATTGCATATTATGGTATTGTCAAGGAGAATCCTCCTAACTAAAGCTCATGAAGCGGGAACTAAAAAAGATCTGAAACAGACAGCTACCACTCCTCAACTACACCACAATGTCCAAGGGAGGATGTGTCATACACATTGCTCAGTAACTTGTTTATGCTTGTGCAACAGAGAATGGTTATGTGGATCGGTTATGGCAAGTGTCAGCACATTGAGGCAATCTCAACACAGGACATCAGGTATATTGACTTTTGTAAGTAAGGTTTAAAGTGTACTGGAATAATACTAAAGAAAGTTAGAGAGAGCAAGTGGAGACTAGAGAGAGCTTCCGTCTTATCATGCGGTTACATTTCCAGGTTAGAAACAGAGGGCTGCAGTGAAATAGACTTCCTTTCCATTTTGAACTCTTGAATGCCATTTAAAAAAATATAATTAGGTAGTTTTTGTGGGGAAATTACTAACATTGAGGTAGAGAGAATGCAGCTCTACTTTTCACTGACAAAGTGATGCGTGATAGCACATGGACATTCTTCAAATTTGTGATTAGTTTGATGCAAGTTAGCTTTCCGTGAAAGACAGCTGTTACTGCTTTCATTGGGCAACAGAAATCTAACCTGAATCAGTAGGAGTTTCCTTATGCTGTAGCAAATAGCGACAATTAAACAAGATTGACAAATTGTTTCAGCATAAACTAGTTACACGTGAAGGATGTTGGCTGCAAGATTTCTTTCCAATGTTAGGAAAACTGTGTATAATAAACAGGGTGGTCCTGAACGTATTTGTAAGCTCAAAGCTCACTTTGCAAATATTTAAACTTTGTTTACAGCACAGTAATGTATAGATACAAAAAATCATTTCAATCTCTCTCTTCACTGCTGTGCATTCTGCTCCTTCTTTTTCTACTACCAAGTGGTTATTTCTAGATGAATACGTTCCCTGCATGTGTTGTGGAAAGAGAGATGGATTCAGATCACGCTGCAGTGAACAGTGGTTTAAAATGTGTATTCTATTGCCATTTATCAACCACATAGAAGGCAGCCAACATTGCAAATCTCTGTACTGTGTTCTTATGTGGAGAAGGCTATATAACACATGAGAAATATGTATTTGTGCATGCTGCTATATGTGTGTCATGCCACCACATTCTTATGGCTGCTCGGGCATCTTTGTTCTTGAGCAGCACAGGGAAATTGGATAGGTAGTGCGAATCTGCAGATACTCAGTTTGGTGTCTATGAGTCAGCTGCTTCCATTACAAACCAGTGCATTCTTCATAAATAGATAAGACGTGAAAGATGTCATTTTGAGCTGATTAATGTTTACATTGAATTTCCCATCCTACTCTTTTGTGTATCTGTATAAGACTTCACTTACTATTGTGTATTAGCAACCTGCAATATGTTGACGCCATTTGAAAACCTCTTTTCATTTTGTTTTGTCGGTGGTGACATAGGGTAAGCTATTCATCCTGCTGTTGAAAATAAAGAATAAATTTCTTGACAACAGAAGTTAACAGGCATGGTCACAGGGGCACTGTGAATAAAATGGTTTCAATAAAATTTGTCCATGGAAAATCTGAACCAAAAAAAAGTTGAGGCATACAGGTGTGTAAGGCCATGTCCTGCCACTTCTCAGATGAACTCTTCCAGTTGGGTGGTAGCAGCAGAACTCAGTAGCCTTTCCAGGACTTCAAGTGTGGCATTTTGAGAAATGCAGGTGCCTGGTGGAGAATCTTTTATAATCCATAACTCCCCTAATAGTGTATTTCTTGGATTACAGACTCTTTGTACAGAGGAAGGGTGTTTACTCATATGTCGTTTCCAGTGAAAGACCAGAGTTTCTTTCTCTTTTAGAATGCAGGTTAGCAGTGAATGATTTGCATTTCACACAGGCATCACAGACAGCCCTTCTGATCCACCCTGATGTTCATAGATGAGGAAATGTGCCTACAAATTAGTAGCTCAAAAGCATCAAAATATGCTTTCTTAATCAAATTTAAGCGTTGTATACAGATCTTGAGAAAGGATGATACCTTGAAATACAGATTGTATTCCACCTGAGAATTGTTAAGTCAACTTATACATGTTTGGTTATGTTGATTTTAGTGGAGCAATTGTGGAATATGACGCTAGCCAAGCATACTGGTCATCGTCAGCGACTAATGAATTCAGTGCCTGGCTAGGACTGAAGATAAATCTGAATCTAGTTAAAATTACAACATGATGTTCATTAGCTTCAGCGAGGGTAATTTCTGAGATAAAGTGTTGCCATCACCCAACGTGTTAAATAAGCAGTTGGACTAAGCAGGTGGTGGGCAGAGATCAATGACTCTCCATTAAAGAATAGGTAATTTCTTGGTAGGAAATTATTTGCATTCCCAGAAAGGGTTCTATACCAAATTTCTTTTGCTGGTTTATAGGCGTAAAAAATCTGTGGGTCAGGTATTCGTGCTCTAGAAGTATGAAGAGGCAGAACAGCTTACAGATATTTTTAAGGGTGATTTATGTAGTCTGGTATACCTCAAGGCTTCATTGTGGTTGATGCTGCATGCACATGAGGTCAGAGCTTTACACTGAAGTTCACTAACTTAGTATGGTGAATGCTTCCCAGTACTGCAGTAAAGCTATACTGTTCTAAAATACATGATTGACGTAATATACTTATGTCTGCTTACAGAGGATTTTGTGGCGAAAAAAGTGCAAGAGAGAAGGATACAGATATGAATGCATTTTAATAAATGCATATAATTAGCAGAAAAAAAAATCCATTGTCTCTACTTTTCATTTGGCCACATCATGGCCTATTTCAGATTGAAAGCACAACTGTCAATGTTGGGAGTTGTTTTCCCAATGTTTCCAGTTTAGGAGTTTCAAGTTCTACATGCTGATTTTGTTTTGGTTTGTTTTCTTATATATCTGTAGCTTAATTCAGCAGTTCATAAAGGTTTTCTTTCACTAATGTATAATCAGCCAGTGGATTGAAGTGAGGTGACTGGAGGAGGGATGAGTTTGTGTCTTGACCCTTCTGTACCTACTCTGAGACCATTTGTCTAACCTGTTTATTTGATTTAGCTTATGTTTGGGTTGTCATAATGTATTGGTGTTAATAACTGGTCAGCATTTCAGGAGCTGGCTGATGCACACATAAGTTGACCTTGCTCTAAAGAGCAAGGCAAAAGGCTGAAGGTGTTTATACTCTCTGCCATTTAGTTTTCTGAACCGGCCATCACCAGTATATGAAATTGGATAAGACTTCCAGAAGTTTTAAACATGAATTGTTGCTTATGTAGTAAACCTTCCTGTCTGAATTTGATAGTGCCTTGCACCTACCCAACATAGTAATTTACAGATGCCACCATAAGCAGACTGAGGGGCTATTAAAAAATAATTATAATCCTCCCCTGGTGCAGCTTCAGGCCATGCCCTCTTGTCCAGTCACTGGTTGCTTGTGAGAGGAGCCCACTTGTATACAGCTTCCCTTCATGTAGTTATAGAGAGTGATCAGATCCTCCCTGAGTTTCCTCTTGTCCAGAATAAACAACCTCAGCTTTGATCTTTACAGAAATATGTAGATCTAGGCAGTGCCTATGCATATTCAAATGGCTTTCTGTCAAGTGATTTCCAGTCTTCTTGTACAAGAAAAGAAGAAGGAATTCTAGACTTACAGCTGTAACACCAAGTTGGAAGGGACTTAAGGGACCATCTGGTCCAACCTTTCTTGAGAAAACCACAATCTAGATAAAATGGCCTCACACACTTATTTTTTTAATATTAAAAAGAAACAATTTTAAAACATATTAAGAGGACAATGTATATTTTTCTCTCGTGATGTGAAACCTGTATTTTTATTATTTTAAATGTTTTCATGTTTATTTTGGTTTTCTTTTTAAAAAACTGAGATTTTTCAAGGAGGGGAAAAGAGATTTTTATTCCATTTTAAAAATATAAGAATGTTTCATTTGCATGGAATTAAGATGAATTATAGGTTTAACCAACGGGGTTGCATTTAAAAATTTAAAGGTTTTATAATTTTTCTTTATGTAAATCTTCTCCATTCATGATCTACATAATAAAAAATTAACATTTTTAGGATGCAAGGCACAGCAGACAATTTCCAAATTAGTATTTTGTAAATCTAGTGTACATGGTATCTGCTATGCTACAAAAATGCTTAATTGAAATTAAATTGTGTGGGAAGAGTCAGTTTCATAGGAGAAATGTCCTATAGATGGGTTGAAGTAGTGAATTAAAACCTGTCATGCCATATGCTTTCTATTCATTCTTCATAATTTACTTTCCTGAATAATGTATCTTGTGTTTGGCTTTGGAGATGGAATAGCAATATTTTTGTAGCTTCAAGTTGAAAGACTAAGTGTGCTACATCTAACCTTCACAGACTAACTTCACTCTATTTTCAGTAACTTCTTTGTTTGCTGATCTTGAAACTGTGTGGCTCTTGAGCATCAACTTCAAAATTGAGATGATTATACTGTAACCAATCTGATTCTGTATTTATTGAGTTGCCCTGAACTCTTGCCTTTAGCTGATTCAATTTATAGCCCATGTCAACATTGGCAGTCCATGTAGTATAGCCTTGCTAAACACAGCACTTATTTGATGGTTACATTGTCTTTGCTGGTAAACTCTTACAAGAGACTCAAGAATGTTTTGTCCTTTACCTATCCTTAGAAACGTCAAGAAAGGAGTAATTTAGGTTCTTTCTAAATAAATATTATGTTATTTGTCTAAATCATTAAAGTGTGCATCTCTGTGCATAAATAGAGATATTGAATACTTCTGTAGCTGCATTTTTTCCTATGGTTCCAGAAAAAGGATGTGTATCTGTAGACAGATACACACAGAAATCGTTCCATTTGTTTATGTTAAGTGTATATGTATGTATATTATAATTATGTGGCAATTTTTGGCAGACAATTGATTATATTGAGATAGAATTGGCTTACAAGACTGAGGAGATCATTCCTGAGAGTATATAAGAAATCTTCTGTATTGCAACTACAGCCATAATGTGCCTCATGCCATATTTATAGAGTCAATAAAACAGAGAACAGGTAGTTCCTGGTTTTTTGTTTTAGATTTCAAAACAAGTTTGGCAAAGGAAGAATCCATTTCAAATAAGTGTGAAATAAAACTACATCATTTTATAGGAGCTCACTTTTCTCTTGGATAGGCTTCACAACATCAAATAGATAGAAATAGGCTATCTAATAGGGTGCTAGCATTCTGTGAACAAGGAGTGTTAGACTATGTAAACATTAAGTTTGCCTTTTTAGAGGCTCATGTGAAGAGGTGCCTACATTTATCTTAGCCACCAAGCAGCCCCTCAGTTTACATTTGAATCATAGAACGATTTATGTTGGAAGGGACCTCAGAGATCATCTACTTTCAACCCACTGCCATGGGTAGTGACAATTCTCACCAGACCAGGTTTTCTAGAGCCCCGTCCAACCTGGCCTTGAACACTTCTGGATAGGGAGGCTCCACAATCTCCCTGGGAAATCTAACCCAGTGTATTACCACAAAAAAAATGTTTTGACTAAAATGTAATCTTGCAGTATGAATGCAGTAATTTGCAGCTCATTAAGATGTCTATAAATTTGAAAATATTTAATATATGTCCTTTCTTCTTTTTTAACATTGTCATTTTGTTTGCAGTGGGATAGGAATTGTTCATATGTTTATAAGCAGAAAGCTCAGTAACATTTTCAATGGGTAGGTAGCAAGAAAGAGCTAACTTTGTCCTGCATAGAGTGAGAGTTCCTGCCTCTAATAATATTTCACAGTTTTTATACTGCACAGGGCCATTCCTAACGTTTTGACATAAGGCTGGAATACAGTATGAAATAAGAATAGTGGACAAAAATATGAAAAGGTTTGTTAACTAATGCACAGGTGAAAACAGATCTGTAGTGGTGTGGACTGTCACAATTGTGCATTACTGACTTTAAGAAGCCATTTTTCTTCATTGTTTTTGTCTAGCAGATGGTATTTCTTACTAGCAGTGCTTCTCATAGGAATGCATTTATAATCTCATTTATATTAATCACCTTACTTTATGTTCTGAACTCAAAATTGAGTTTGTTTTTCTTCACCATTCCTCGTGTTCTTTTCCTTGAACTCATTGTACTTAATTTTTAATTTGATGTACTAACATCTTGGTCTTTGTTACTGTTTGGCAGCTTTTGTTGTGATTGCTACTAAAGATAAGATTGTCTCTGAAGAGAAAGTTTTTCGGATCCTCTGCTTGCCTTTTCACTGTAGACAGAACTTCTGTCTGGCTTTTCTCTTTGTATGGTAAACTCTTACTCACTTCCTTTATGTCTGTGCATTTGTGAAGTACCAAATATACTCCAGAACAAGCAGATGTCCATGAATTACTTCAGGCTAGCATTAGAAAGTTGCTTGCTATTAACACGATTGGAATAGTCTTTTAAGACAAGTGAAATAGCTTATGTTTGAGCACCATTAATCCATGAAATTGATATTTTAGAAATTTTATGCCTGTGGTTATGTTGGGGCTCATAAAGATACCATTGTTTGGGAACCACTTGGAGTTACAAAATGAAGCACTGGCAGAGAAGTTATGATTTTGGTAAGTCCATTTGTTGGAACTATAAGAAACAAGATCTGAGTAGGTTGGAAGAGGCTTACAACAGGTGAGCAAGAGTTGAGGGGATGTCAATAAAATTGTGTTTAGCAGGAAAGAAACAAGTCTGACTGTGGACAGTGTTTTTCACTTTTTCTCTTCAAAATGCTGCTTGTTTTGTTTGATTCTTGTAAAGAAGGAAGGATTGAAATGAGGGGCAAGAGTTCATAAATATCCTTAACCACAGCAGAAAACTTTCTATTATTAAAGCTCAAGACTGAAGAAGAGATGGGACAGAGTGCAAGTAAAGGATTTAGGGGAGTCAAAATTGTTCTGGACTAGCCATAGTAAGTTTGAGCTGCTAACAGGCTATTTAGAGTAATGCATTGGAAAGGAAGTCAAACATGCGGAACAGGGAACTGTCTGGTTGTGAAAAAGATATGAGTCATTGACTCACAAATTGTAGTTGAATCCACATAATATTCACCAGAGAGAAGACTACAGAGTAGAAGAGTACAGCGCAATGGAGAAAGGAAACTATATGGCAGAAACTAGGTAAGTGAAAACTAAACTACAAGACCACAGAGGCTGAAAAAGAGTGTGAACAGTAATGTGAAAGGCTGCAAAGGTGTTAAAATGGCAGAATTTGAAACTAGGTGAAGAATTGATCCATGTCCTAAAAATCTATTGGTAAGGGAAGAGCAGGATACACATTTTATAAGGAGGCTGTAAAGCTGCTTTAAAATGCTTCATCCCTTCAGGAAGGGATGAAAGTCCATGAAAGGAACAGTAAAATGACAGATGGAATTGAAGATACTTTAGTTTTGAATGAGTTGTAAGCAGACCAGTAAGCAGAATCAGAGATTATTACTAAACTGTATGGAGTAGAAGCAATGGATGGAGTCAGATAGTCTACGTATGGTGGTGTTATGAACAAGTAGTAAGGCAAGGGTAAGATGCTTTAGTCTGTAAACAGAACAAAAAACAAAGAAAAGGCAAAGAAGGATTAAGTCTTTTGGATTTTCTGTCTATTAAAAGCCTGAGATCTTGAATAGGTGGCAAGAAGTGATGGTACAGTAATGGATCCTGCTTTTCCAGTGTTCACCCATAAAGTTTTGAAATACCAAAGAACTATTCTGTAGTTAAAGATTCAGGCATGTAATACTCTGTTCAACCAACCAAGAAGCCAATCCAGATTACTCTGACTATATTTTAGCTGTCATGGGTTGAGGCCGGGCAGGCCAAAGAAAAAGAGAATAAGGGAGAGAGATTTATGGATTGGAAAAGAAAAATAAAAGATCTTTAATAAAAATAATGAGAATAACATAGATATATACAAATACATGCAATACTAATACCAAACCTAAGCACCCTGGTGGCGGTTATGTCACCATCATCACTGGTGCTGTGGGCAGATGCTGGGAAAGTCTCATATTACACTCAGTGACAGATTGGAATTGGATTCAGGAATACATGGATTTGGATTGAAAGCAGAACAGAGTACTACTGATTTCCAACTATTGAAGAGTGCTTAACCCTGGTGATTCCTCAGCTTTATACCCAGTGATGTCTGTGTAATAGAATACTTTGTTGGTCTGTTTAGGGTCACCTGTTCTGTGTAATCCATCCCTCAGGTGCAGCCTCTAACTTACTGCAGCCTCAACATGGTATACAGTATTTAGCAGTGACCTTGGGCCTCACAGGAGCAAGAGCCTTTCTGCACACCAATCATTGGTAGTAACTAAAGATCAAGTGTTATCACCTGTAGAAGCAGACACCTGCTGCACAAATCTGCTAACTGCAGAAAGTGCCACTACTTACAAGAGACTGAGCTGAGAAGTAAAATCACTGAGCAGAATTAGTGCTGTTATAACTCAAACCAGGACATCAGTGCATGTGGAAGTTGAGATGAAGCCAATTTACCAGCTGGCAAACTGTGATACTGAATTTTTAAGCAGCTGTAAATGCTCTTAACAGTCTTTTCACGACATTCTTATGTTCCCTTACTTCTTGTGCAATGTAGGGAAGTATGATTTCCCTTTTCTCTTTCTTGTCCATCTTCCTATCCTTATTCTTTTATTCTGCAGCATTTATAGTCTCTACAGTGAAATTTCAAGTTCACTGGTATCCCCTATGATAATTTAATTCTTTTCAGTGCTGAACAGATTCAGAACTCTTGAAGCCTTTCATCATAAAATAACCCTTATATCTCCTGATAAACTCACCAGACACTCCTCTCTGTTTAAGAGTTTGAATATCTCCCACTTCAGTGCCCTGAGCTGCTAATGACTAGACACGACAATGTATGTCTATACCTTGCATTTTGGAATTGTTTAGCTTCTTTTAAATTACCAGCTCTGCTGTGAACGTACAAATTCCACCATCTTATTTTAGATTCTGTTATCCAGCTGTCTCTGTTTTCTTGGCCTGAACAGCAGTGTTTCCAGACTAACTCAAGCAGCAAAATCAACTCCTAGTCAAAGTCATCCATTTCTACAAATGGGTAGAACAATGTGACAGCTAAAGCCAACAGAGCACAATCTAACTAGGTCATGTTTACAGCATGAGCTTAAACATCAATTGCTGATAATTGATGTTTTGAAATGAAAATGTTGATACCTAAATTTATTACTACCTGCTAAATGATTATGCTTCCTTGTTGTGGTTTAGGCCTAACCAGCAACTAAACACCACATGGCTACTCACTCATTCCTCACTCCACACCCTCTCCTCCCCACACTATATGTCGGGGAGGAGATTCTGAAGAAAAAGATAAAAAGTCAGAAGCTGAGATAAGGACAGTTTAATAAGACTACAAAAGGAGAAAAGAAATTATAATAACAGGACAAAAATGTTTTGACCATGGAGAAAAGTAACCTGCATGTCAAAGGTTGAACTCTTTCATTTGTCAAAAGTTGTTTCTTTTCCAATATGCATCTTTTCTCTTTGAAAATATATTTATATACTTACCTTTCTGACAGAACTTTTGGTTGTGAGTTGTGGGTTCCCTTTAATAAATGCTACTACATGTTATCTGAAGCTTGATAGACAAGTCTGTGATGGTCTTGGTTTAATTTCACCAGGTGTGCAATGTCTCCTCTCTTAAATTTCATGCTACTGTCACATCTGTGTATTCCTTTTCATAGAATCATAGAATGGTTTATGTTAGCAGAGACCTTACAGATCATCTAGTTCCAACCCTTCTTCCGTAGGCCACCTCTTACTAGATGAGATACTCAGATTGCTGTGGCCATATTTTCTTTGTGATACTCTTTTTATTTACATGTTGCACTCACAGAGTTCATTTAATTATTTTTTGTCAATTATTATTACAGTAATATGAACAATAAATTAAAATTTTACATTAATTTAGAGTATTATAAACCCAAGTCTATGCTGAGGAAGGGACTTTATCAGCTGAAAATTTTCTGTGGTTTATGGGAAACAAATTTGAACAGGAGGTTAGAAGTTTTGTTTTGGTGGGGTTTTTTTTAAATACTTTAGATCAACATATTAGCTGTGCTTCAGGTGTGGTCTTTACTGGTGCTGTACCTGATGGTAGTGTCTCACACATTTAGTTTATATCACGAAGCATCGCTGTACAAGCTCTGTGCACGTGAAGACTTGTAACTGGTATGAAGTGGGGTGTTTGGGTTTAGATTTGTTTGGTTGGGGTTTTTGCACAAGGCACATCTGTACTTTCAGTAGCGTTGTCCCTATTGAAGCAGCTGTGTTATTCAGTCGAGTATCTTTTGTACTGTTTATAATTACAATGCTATGCAAAATGGCTGTTCTATTTAATACAATTTGTGATATATGGGGACAACTTGTACAATACTTGGGCTTTTAAAAATTGGAATGAATTTAAATAGGAACTAACAACAGTCTGATACTTAAAAAATATATGTCTGAAATTAATGAGGTTTTGGCAGAAGTAATTTTTGTTGCCTTCTTTTACTTTTTTATTAGTTCTACTGTGGGGAAAAATGTCCAACTGAATGACTTTCTGTTCCTAAAAAAAAAAGAAAACAAATTTCTGTGTGATCTCTCCCTTACTGTTTTCAGAAAATTTCCGTCTGTTCTGCTATATTGCTACCTTTTCATTCGTCTCTGCTCTCCTCTACAATTGACTGTTGTGTTTCTATCAACATTTAGATACCTGAGCTAGTTTGTTCCTGCTTCCCAAATAGATTTCACTTGTTCCCTTGCTTTTTGGCTCTTAATACTTATATTCATAAACTGCTCTTAAGGCCCTAGAGGAGAACTTCTCCATTTGTCCTTTGAAATGCTCCTCTAATTTGATTGAAATAGTCTGTTAAAATTATCCTTTTGCTGCTTCCTTCTAGGGAAAAAACTGGAAGCTCACCAAAACACTCCATATTCCCAGCCAAAGTGTGACTGCACTCAAATGCCTAATACATACAGCAGTTTAAAGTGTCTGATGAATGTCATCAGTTCTGTATAACGTAAGATGTATCGTCAGAGTTTTCCCCCAGTGTCCTATTTTTTGCTGGTATTCTGCTGTAGAATCAAAAAAGAGCCAGCTCTGACAGAATGCTATGCTTGAAGTCTTTTCTGTTTGATTAGAGTCTCACAACATCATTTTAAATTGTTTTAAAACAAGTTTTGATGCCCATAATAAAAATGTTTCTTTTGTAGCGCAAATTCAATTCAATTTCTATTCCCTCCATAACAAGATTTTGTTAATTTATTATGGGGTTGTTATTGTTTTACTCTTACTAGAAATTTCTATGGTATTAGTATTAGCTTTCAGAAAGCTTTTGTGGTAGACCTCTGTGATTTGAAACCTTCATTCTGAAATGGCAGAGCTGCATAGAAATACAAGAACACACTGAGACTGCCCAGGAGCTGCTGAAGCAGTCCAGTGGATTCTTCAAGGTTTCTTTCTGCTAAATGTCCACTGCATGACTTGTGTAAATCTGTGCTTTTCTTCTCTCTCCCAGCAACTAGTGCATCTTGAAGTTGCTACAAAATTCTTCCCGATCTCCTCTCAGCTGGATTACCAGCTTTCATCTCTCAGCTAGGTAACTACAGCTCACAGAATCCACTCAAATGTATAGGAAGAAAATGTCTCCTGCAGGTTTTGAACAATTTGAACTTCAGAGTCTCCTTGTGATACATATTTATTTACCTGCTCTACAAAAAGTTGAGAATGACTTTTTATGAGCTGCTTTAACCATGTAGGCACATCCTCCAAAACATTCATGTTTTTCCATTGTGGGTATGAAATTCTGATGCTGTATTAATAATTCAATGTGACACATGGAGTAACTTATGAGGTAAAACATTTCTAGGAGACTAACTAAGGGGGAACAAGATTTTTAAAGTTTCATCTGTTTTTCTCTGCAGGTTTGGCAAAACCATTGCTGAATATTTGTTTAATCTGTACATGTGAGTCTGTAAGTGGTTTTGTGTGCAGATTAAATAGCCTACAGATTAGAATAAGAGCCTCCTGCTACTTCTCTATAAAATATTACCTCCTAAAGGTAACTTAAAAATGACTGTAGTTGAACAAGTGCCTAACTTAAGTCCAGTAGTTCATCAGGTAATAGGTAAAAGAGTTCTTGGAGCCTGCAGTAATGTAGCTCATCAGCATAAACATTACAAATCACAGCATGTTACTGGTGTCTTGATGGAAGTGCTGTGTCTGCATTAAACAACATGATGAGTACGTTACAGAATGCTGTAGTGCTGTCTTCAAGTCTACTCCCAACAGATTTCCTCAGGCAACTTTTTCCTTGCATTGCAGCAGATGCAGAATGTAGGAGAGAATTCGGAAAGGTCATTTGACTCTCTATTTGTATACAATATTTTCCTTTTTTATACCTCATTTTACTAGCAGATATTCCACTGTGGCATAAATAAAATAAACTTTTATGTGAATAACCTTACAAATAGCTTCAGAATGCCACACTTCACTGTGTAGTGACACTTGCACTCTGAGCTGCTGCAAAACCTCATTTTGAGAAACAAACCCCACGTCACTTTAAATGGCAAGAGAGTGAATACTACATTCATAGTTCATTTAGAATCTGACAGTTCAAAACTAAAACAAATTATTTGGAAGGTTGAGTCTCTTCTTCATTGACCTTGATATTAATAAAGTTTGTGCCCTGGAATTTAAATGAAACACGTTACAATATCCTTTGCCATCAAAATAAATTAACAGCTTTTTTAATTTACCTATCAATGAACTCTGGTTATTTTCAAACATGTAATTTTAATCTACCTAAATCAATTTAACCAGGGACAAGGCTGGGATGTGACTCATTTGCTTCATGCTAATAATGCTAGGTAGCATTGTGCTGTTAAAGGAAGGAATTCTGACAGATTTGTGTGCCTGAGAACCTTCTTGTCTGTTTGCAGTTGGCAAAATTTCCACAGCAGCTAATGTCCAAGTGTGAGATCAGTGTATGAAGATCTCACCTGAGGGAGATCTACATGTTATTAATGACCAAAGCTATTGGAACAATTCCTATCACTATTTATTTCAACCCCAAAGAACCCTTTATTTCTGATGTAGCTCCATTTTGCAACAACAAAAGGAACTCAAATTATGAATATATGTAATCGTAGAAATAAAAGATGGCGATATAAAGAATTATTCCTCAGTTGCCAACAGATTAAGAAGCGTTATTACATGAAGTCAGCATATAGTCAAACTGTGGTATTTGTCTTCACTGCTTTGCTCTACAGAGCAAACTGAAAGGGATTCAGTAACTCTCAGATGGAAGGCAGTCATCACTTCTTGTAAAGAGCTTTCAGGCTTTCAGTTAGGAAAATGATTCTTGTCTTTACCTTCTTCTGCTCCTGGCCTGAGAAAACATTACAATTTCTGTGTTTGATATCATAAATCAAGCTTTGCTTACATGCACTGTAGTAGATAGCAGCAAAACATTTGCAAGGGCTGGAATATGACTATTCTGTAAGGTGCAAAAATGCTTGCTTAGAAATACTTTTGTAATCCAGTGTTGCCAAAATGAGAGGTTATGGTATTGCAAGATATCAAAGTTTCTTCTTCGTGTCCACTAGTTTTTCAATAAAATGTGCAAAGATTGGAAGTGGAAATGGTATCTTGAAAGGACAGGCTAGCCTATTAGGAAAAGCTATTTTGTATTTGTACTTCAAAGAAATTTTTTATTTATGTCCTCTTATGAGGCAAATTCTTGAGAAAATACTATTAGGGTCCTAGACAGGAAGGAAAAACAAATATAAATGTAAGTGTTCTTGACCTCAGGCAAAAAAAATTGAGTGATACTTCAGGTTGGTTTGAGACTAATCAGTAAGAACTGTTCTTGGTTTTAAGATGCTATGTTATGATCCCACTGTGGCCTTCATTGAGACTGGTTAATGTGTAGGTTGTTGTTCAGTTTTCAATTTAAAGATGCAGAGGGAAAAGTAGCTGTGTGTCCTGGTTTCCTTCGGTTCCCTACCACATATTATATGTAGCAAAAAAAGAATGAAATCCATTATCTTCCAAGATAGACAGTAGTTACATGGAGCTAGTCTCTATCTGCCATATCTGCTCAAGGAGTTTCATGCTTTCAAGATAGTTGTGTTAAATAGGGTGATAAATACTTGTTGGCCCTACTAAGTCTATTGCTCAATGAAAACAAAATAACCTGTATTATAATGTATACCTGCTGTGATTTTCACGTGGCCTAGTGGTTCAGGATGATATTCTTTCCATGTCCAAATAAAAACCTGACATTTTTTTCTGCTGGGGAAGGGCAATTAATATTATGAACTCATGCTTTGAAAATAATTTCAGAATATGTGAGAAATGTAAAATCTCTTCACTTGTAGTTACTGCATGGGGCACAGAACCAGTTACAGGGATAACAGTATGACCAGTTTTGCACATTGACATCACTGACCAGAAGTCTCAGTTATGAACTACAATGTTGAAGTATCCACATTACTATATTGCAGTAGCTGAGATGTATTTTCAGTAGTACAATGATAGGAAAAAAATTTGTTAGAACTCGAAATTACCTTGTTCTTGCTTAGTATTTAGAAATGAGTCAGAAAGCAGAAAAGACCAGGAGGTCAAAGATCACGGGGAAAAATAACAGAATTAAGCTGAAGGAAATAATAGGGGAAGGGATGTTGGAAACCAGAAAGAAGAGTCAAAAAGGACACTGCATTAGAGACAAAGTGATATGGAATAGATTAAAGACTAAGAGTTTAAGAAGGATTTTACTTGGGAGCAGAAGGAAGGAAGGCAAATGGAAGGTGGAAAGGAGATAGAAACCAAAAAGGAAGGGTGATTCCTGTTGAACTCCCTAAAGTTGATTTATTACATGATATCCTAAGTGAGGAGTATTATTCATTAGGAACAGAAAATAATTGCTTATTGTCCAGGACAGTAGCTGAACTGAAAGAGGACAGAACGGATTTGTACTGTAATAAATTGATTTGATACCAGCTTTTCACTCAAGGCTATTCAGACTAGACTGAAATAGGAAGTAAAATTTGGAAATTATAGGTCAGGAGAAAAATGGAGAAGGGATTACAAAATATATGTTCATTTTGCTGAAAATAGCTCTATATTGTTTTAAAAGGAATTGTGTATTTCATTAAATCCATCAGCTCTGTTCTGGCCTTGAAACATAAAAGTCTTGTAAAAACTGACCCAGTGGAAAACTAACAGATTATTTACTTTTTTTTAGAGTGCAGGGTGTTCTTTCTGTCCCTGAGCGNGGAGCAGAAGGAAGGAAGGCAAATAGAAGGTGGAGAGGAGATAGACCCAGTGGAAAGCTAACAGATTATTTACTTTTTTTAGAGTGCAAGGTGTTCTTTCTGTCCCTGAGCAGTGTTGCCAGTACTCCTAACACATTTATCTAGAAGTATTTATTTTCAAGTGAATCAACGTAGAAATAATTTTTTATCTTCCTTTAAAAAAAAAATCCGCCTAATTATCTAAGTAAAACAAAACCAATCATTTTTTATATCACAATGTATACACACTTCTGTTTTTTAAAATCAAGACAATTAATAGCAAAAAAGAATATGAATCATTGTTCTGTCATGAAACTATATAATGTGTGAGGCTAAAGAAAATTGAAGATCCTAGGCCAATTGGTGGCAAAAAGAAGAATGCTATCTCATAGAGTGTGGTCCTGATATGGCAGTGAGTATGATTCTGCATTATAAACCAAACTTGCTTGTATAAACCCGAACCAAAAAGACAAACTTTACTTTCAGTGACTATTCACGTACTAGGTTAAATGCAAAACATTTCTTAAGCTTTAAGATTTATGATGTTTTCTGTACAGTAGGTGGTTGCAGAATGAAAACACACAGATGTCTAAAGTGATGTCTGCTTTCAAATAATGATAAATGTTATATGCTAACCATTTAAGAAAATTGTTAGAGAATAATATTTTTTATAGTACAGGAAAAGGTATGCTGGAAGAACTGGATGGAGGTATTTTATATTAAATACATACTCGTTTTTCTTACTAAAATTTACAGTTGTCAATATCATAACTTTTAAATAATTAAAGTTTACTTTCTTCAGTATCACTTTGCACAGCTCATGAAAAGACCCTTTGGTTATCAAAAGTAATTGTGCAGAATGCTATTCACATATTTGAATATCTACAGTTTTTATTACAAAGGGTTCTTTTTTACATAAAAATTAATGAAAACTGACCTGATAGAAAAGCCATGGTATAGGGTGAGTTTTCTTTCTTATTTGGAATCTCTGCTTTCTTCTTTAATTCTAGAATACAGGAACAATTTTAACTTAAATGTCAGAAGATATACATCCTGGATAAAAAGATGCAAGATAGATCAGAAGATTCAACTATAAGTGTATACACCTGTAATTTTTTTTGTCTTTTGTAACTCAAGTACTTTCCTTTCCTGTTAATTCATCAAAAAATTGCTTACATTAATTTTGATAACAAAGAATTATGAATAATTCACTAATAAGGTAATTTATCATGGCTAGAGATAATTTAGAGGTGAAGGACCACAGAAAGAAATAGGAGTATTGGAATCTGTTCTGTAATACTTCTTTGATATTTTAAAATGTATCCAAATTTAATTAGAATCGGCTTTAGAAAGTGAAATAAAAAGATTTTCTAATAAAAGTCCAGTTAAGCTGTTTTCTGTCCAAAGGAAGAAATATATTCTTCCTTTGAAATAACAATATTATTTTATATTAATTTTTTACTATAGTTATACAATGTTATGTATTCATTAATATCTTAAAATTTTACTTTCCACAACATGGGATTTTTTTTCATTTTGGAGTTAAATGCTAATTGATATAAGTGTCTGCTTACAGTTTTAACAGGGAGAGAGAAAACAAATCTCTGAAGTGATGTGTAAGCAAATATTTTTATCTGTATAATCATTAGAGACAAATCATAGAATCACAGAATCATTAAGGTTGGAAGAGATTTCTAAGATCATCAAGTCCAGCTGTCAACCCAACCTCATCTTGCCCACTGAATCATGTGCCCTAGGAGCCACATGTACTCAACTTTTTAGCTCCAGGGATGGTGACTCCACCACCTCCCTGGACAGCCTTTTCCAATACCTGACTATTCTTTTAGTGAGGAAATTTTTCCTGATGTATAATATAAACCTCCTCTGGCACAATTTGAGTCATTTGCTCTTATGCTATTGCTAGTGACTTCAGAGAAGATATCAACTCCCCCTCTCTTCAACCTCATTTCAGGTAATTGTAAAGAGCAATAAGGTCTTCCCTCAACCTCATTTGCTGCAGGTTAAAGAACCTCAGTTCTCTTAGCCACTTGTAAGAACTGTCCTCCAGGCCCTTCACTACCTCCACTGCACTTCTTTGGACACAGTGCAGTATGTCAGTGCCCTTCTTGTATTGAGGTGCCCAAAGCAGTACTTGAGAGGAGTGCAGAGGACAGGGGAATGCAGAACATTTTATTTAATCTGAGATACCAAGGAGTGAAGCCAAGAGTTAACAATGAAACTCTACGGTAGATCTAAGAACTACTTAACCAGAACTGAAAAAGTGAACAATAGGGTGCCCAGAGTCTCTGTCAGGAAGACCCAGGAGATGATCCTGCATCTGTTCCATGATGGCATTATGAAAATGTCAGTGTTTCACAGAATCACAGTTGTTTATTTGCCTTTCACTGACTTACTGGGAATGGAATTAATTTCAGGACAAGACAAATGCATGCAGAAAGTAATGTGTTTGTCTCATGTGAAAGCTATGTCTGATGATGCAAGATAATAATACTTGAGATAGATTACCTGTCTCAGGGCTTGCTTGGCTCCTGCATAGAATTAAATTAACATGCAGCCATCAAATATCCCACCTGTAAGCATCCCAGAGTAGAACAACAAAGTGAATGGTTGATATATTGTCAGAAAATATTTGGGCCTTTTCCACCAAATTTTACCATTATGGCTCTCTTCCAGCCTGATTACAGGTGCTACTCTTCCTTGATTCAGTTATACAGATGCATGTTTAAGTACTGAAGTACCTCTTCTCAAGCTAAAACTACATTTTATGACATCCCACAGGAAAATGCTTTCTGATCATGTTAAACTGATTAAATAAAAAGAAAGTAGCTATTTCTTGATCTGGGGAAAAGCATCTATGTTTAGAACTGAGCAGTGAAAGAGGGTAACTTGTCAAACATAAAGCTAATAAACCAAACATTTGGTTTCCTAATTCCGTAAGAAATGTGAAGGAATGCTATCCAGGGAAAGGAAGAAAGCAAGCCAGTGTGAGGTACAACAGAAGCTTTGGGTTGCAGTGTTATGCCATATGAAAATGGCAGAGACTAGTTTCACTCACCTGTGGTTGGTCAGAATCTGGTGGAGTGACCAAGGTCCCCTAAATTTCCACTGAGCTAAATAAAATCTCATACAGGTTACACTATCACTGTAGAAGGGTATAGCTAATAGAAACAGCTCTGTTTTCGCTTCCATCAGCAAGTAGCAGAAAAAGTAGAAAACATAGAGAAGTCTTGCCCCCTACTGTGTTACCCTTAGGTACTTTCACCTAACAGATTATTTTGTTAATGTAGAGCTTTATGATATTTGAGTGTTTTTGAGCTCTCCTACATCCTATCTATGGCTTAGAGCTTTATGTAGCTTTTGCAAGAAAAGTGTCAAGTGCTTTCAGGGTAGTAGTGGGTGTTCTGCAGCTTGTCTTGGTAGTGTTCAGAATATTCTAGCCCATTCTGCCCTAAGTGTTTTTCCAGGTTGTCTGTGACTGCAGAATGCTGCACCTTGTGATCAGAGTGATTTCTTCCGTTGCTCTTGGTTAGCTCATTTCTCTGTTCTGATACGGTCCTTTAATAAGTGTCAAAAGTTCTGGGACTTCCATTATTTCATTCTTTATCATTTCAAAGCAATATTGATATCTTAGTTAGATAGAAAATTGAAAAATTAAACTAAATTGCTTTAAGCAACATACATTGGCCTGAGTAGAAAGACAAATTAGGCCAAAAAAGTACCAGATCCTCCAATTTTGCTAGTTGTCTTGCTTCTTTCATTTTGATAGGGAACGTTCTTTCCATGGTCCTAACAAAAATATCAGACCAGGTCAGTGTTCAGTACTAAACAGCAGCTAAGGCCATCAGTCTGACCAGTTCATTGCTGTCCCTGGAGCCCACAGAGGTTGCAGTCCTTTCTGCAAGTTTCTTCACTGAGCTGAACTTGACTCCTTTTTGTTGTGTCTATTTCTTTTAAGGTGACATGTATCCTTTTCCACCCTCCTTTAAGGAGAATTTCCAGCATCCTTGATAGATTTTGATAAACTGCCATCTTTAGTGTATGGCTACCTGTTGTTACTTTCAGGCAGAGAAGGTACTCTGTGGTACCCAGTGTTAAGTGTATCTCACTTGTGTTTCTTAAGTGTATCTCACTTGTGTTTCTCTGCATAACATTGCCTTGTGGATATGCTCTTAATGCACAGACAGTAACTGACAGCTGATAATTTAATTTGTTTCTAGCTCCTTCATTATTTGAAACAAGTTAGCCACTTCATTGTGGGTACTATAATGGGAAAAAATAGGAAGCTATTATTTGTATTTATTACATCAGTTGAAAAAAACTTGAAAGTTTTCTACTGATGTTTGAAAGACTAGTTAAGTATAGTTCTGTTCTAAATAAACAGGCGTGTGGTACAGAATATGCCAAATCATTATACTTAGCAGACTTCCAAAAGAGATGCTCCCTTAGTCCTGCAGCACAACCTTTTGCCTCCTGCTAAGGTAATTATCCCTATCAATGGCAGTGTCTTTTAATCTCTATTTTAGTTACATTGCTTGACTTCAGAAGGCATCCAGGCAAAATAAAGACCCAGAACCCTGTTAAAGTATGTCTCACTCAGTCACTGTCAGCAATATGCAGGCTGGAGCACTCTCCTTGTTATTCTTGTGAAATAAATTTTGTAGTGTTTGCTATGGTTGTTATTTCAGAATAAAATACACTGAGCCTACTGAAAGTTTTCACATTGCCTGGGCATCAAAGGCCTCATTGGTTTTGCACCAGAGTGATATAAATCTCTTAACTGCTACCATGGAGGCATCTAAATTGGTATCATCTTCCCTTGTATAATTCAAGAGTCTGTAGCACAGTGTTTTAGATATGGATGATTCTTTGACAGTACATATTTTGTCATGGAATGTCACAGAAACCATACCTTTCTGTAAGTTCAGAAATAACAATAACTATATTTTTAATATGTTGTTTGTTCATATGTTTTATGCCCATATTGTTGTGACTGCACTGTGCTACCCAAAGTAAATGTTTGTGTCTCAATAATACAAAGAATATAATATATGTCTATCGTATTATCCAGTTATCTTTTGGTTTGTAGCCCAAAATCCCGAAATAAATCCAGAACAGCTATAAGGAACAGGATTAGAGCTTAGTTTTCTGGGGACACTGGGTTAGGAAAGGGGAGATATATGAGTGGATACAGCCTGACAAAGGCAATACCTGCAGATACAGATACGTGTCTATGCATAAGGTAATGTGTTTTCATTTAGGGCTATTAGACTTAAAAAGTCTTTATTTTTGTATTTTAATTATGTAACATGGTATGTATACTAAGCAAAAAACCAGCAAACTCCATTGTGAAACACAATGGAAGGGTGGTTGTCACGGAGAAGGTGCCAGTGTCTTTTCAGTGGTGTCCTGTGTTAGGACAAAGGGAAATAGGTATAAGCTGAAGCACGGAAGGTTACACCTTAAGTAAAACGTCTTTACTGTGAGGGTAACAGAGCACTGCTACAGGCTGCCCAGAGAGGTTTTCTTAGGAGACTTTTCAGTCCTTCCTGGATGCATTCCTTTGTGGCCAGGGCTAAGTGGTCCAATTGTATGAGGTGCAATAAGGCCAAGTGCAGGGCCCTGCATTTCAGTCACAACAACCCCAGGCAAAGCTACAGACTGAGTGGCTAGAAAACTGCCCCACAGAAAAGAACCTGGCTGGGGGTGCTGGTAGACAGCCAGCTTCGTACGAGCCAACAGTGTGCCCAGGTGGTCAAGAAGGCCAGCAGGATCCTGGCCTGGATCAGGAATAGCATGGCCAGCAGGAGAAGGGAAGGTATTGTGCCTTTGTACTGGGCCTTTGTGAGGCCTCATCTTGAGTACTGTGTTCAGTTCTGGGCCCTTCATTATAGGAAAGACATAGAGATGCTGGAATGTGACCAGAAGAGAGCTGCTAAGCTTGTGAGGGGTTTAGAGAACAAGTTGTGTGAGGAGAGGCTGAGGGAACGGGGCAGGTTTAGTTTGGAGGCGAGGAGGCTGAGGGGGGGCCTTACTGCCTTCTATAACTACCTTAAAGGAGGTTGTAGAGAGGTGGGTGTTGGCCTCTTTTTCTTAGTAACTAATGACACAACCAGAGAAATGTTCTGAGGTTGAGGCCCAGGAGGTTTAGATTAGATCTTTGGAAGCAATTACTTACAGAGTGAGGCCCTGGAATGGCCTTCCCAGGGAGATGATTGAGTCTCCAGCCCTGGAGGTATTTAAGAACTGTGTAGACTTGGTGCTTCATGAGTGGCAGGCAGGTAGGGCAATATTTTGTGGTTATTGATCTATCAGGTATTTAGGGTTTTTGTTGGTGTGGGTATGGTTGGACTCAGTGATCTAGGTGGTACGTTCCAACCATGATTATTCTGTGATTCTGTGATCCTGCTTTTGGCAGGGAGGGTTGGACTAGATGATCTCCATCAATCCCTTTCAACCCCTAACATTCTATGATTTTATGATTCAATTTACTTTTTCAGTGGACTGTTCAAATGGTTCATTATTTGTATTTGCAAAGTAAAAAATGGAAGCATAATTATTTTTTTCAACAGTCCAAGATATGCATGAAAGATGGCAGCTGAAAGACCCAAAATCATTTTATTCTGTTTTGTTATTATTTGACATTGCAAACTCTTATTTAGGAGTAAATTATAGTACAGTACATCTGGATTTCATGTCAAGCAAGATTTGAATTGCAGTTAAAGTAACTGCTCCTTTTCTACATATTCATGGGGGATTGTTGCATGGTTAAGTATAAATGTGCTTTAAATAAGTTTCTTACCATATGCTCAAAGGAACAGTTTAGGTGCAATGAAAGGCAAGTTATCAACTCTGATGCCCATTTTAGTTGAAGAAGAAGCAAACGAAACCAGGGCCAGGGAAGAAGGCATTTGATTTCATTGCTCTTCTACCTTCTGTATGACTCTTACCACTTCCTCATTTTACATTCAAGGCTTACTGTCTTGAACTCTTTTGATATGTAGACTGAGCTTTAAGAAAATAGTAAACAGAGACATTTGATTTATTGGTATATATCCATGTACCTGAATGTACCCCTAATGTTCCTGTTTTAGGCTGTCAGATTGTTCTGTTCATAAAACAATTCACATTGCATCCTCAAATCTCCATGTACCATGTAGAGCTTTCCTGAAGACTGACACTGCTGTAAACTGTGTTACTGCATTCTAAGGGAATTAATTTTGCCTTGGAACCCACATTTCAGTTATTCTTGAGACAGGACTGAAACCTTATAAGCAAAATGCTGAATTTTGTCAAAGGGAAAAGAAAGTGACAGCTTTGCCAAGGAATGTAGAACATGAATATTTAATGTCACTGCAAAGTATAGATTAGAAAATTGTCTGCATACTTTATAAGCAATAGCAGAAATTGATAAAAACAATTGATTGTACCCTGTGCAAGGAAAGTATTTATGGTCATTACATTAGTGCCAAAAAGCACTTGTCAGCTCCAGAAAGGGCATCTGCTGATTTGTTGACAGGCAATTTCAAGTTCTCTTTTTACAGAAACTCGTATTAAGGGTTTCCATGAGCCAGATGATCTTTAACAGATATTTCCTTTTTGCCAGATGCTAAAATGCAATTTTAGATACATCATGTGGTGTTTTCTTGATTTGTTTAAAATCTATGTTGAGAGATGGTGAAAAAGTCATTCTGCATAGTGCTGTCTGTTATGCTGTCCCTTCCCATCCATGACTACAGTTATGTTCTCAGCTGTTTACCAAAGCTACATTTATATGCACCTTCCTAAACAATAGGCATTCCCTTACATCTGCTGTGTTCAACAGAAAGAATTCTAAAATGTGTTTAGTGGGACCCTCTAAATTCTGCATTGAATCATTTAGCAGACAGCTACAGTGCTTCAGTATTAAGCAGCGTCCCTCTTCTGAGATAGCTTTGAGATTTCTGGTGTTAGAGCAGTTTGGTAGAGAAAGAAGAAAGGGAAATAAATCCCTCTCCCCTCCAGAGCTAAAGTGACTACAGAATTGAGGATGGAATTGCAGGAACTGGACAAAGAGACTAGAAGAAGCCTCATAACTGTAGTGTTGCTTCCCTGAATCAGTCTAGCCTGTTGTCCTTACATGCTGTGTCGTACAGCATGTTTTAAGGATATTATTGCAATATTCATTGTTCAGTGGCCAGGTTTACTTTGTCATTTAGAAAAATAGACATGGTACAGTTTGGATAATGATGTTCCCTGTTGAGGTAGAGTGTTTCCCTGCCTCTAGATGATTCAGACATTTGTTATGTTTTCTGACTTTCTGCCTCTGCCTCTTATGGGCCATGGGTAGTACAGATTGCTTTTGTTTTATAGTCTTAGCTAATGTGTTTGCAAATTGCAATGGAAGAATTTCAGAAAATTACGCTATACATCAGCTGAGACAGAACAAATGGTTTTTTCCCTTCAAACTGTTCCAGTGTGCTATTTGACTGCAAATCAGTAGTTTCTATGAAGTGGCTAAAGTTTGGTCTAAACAAGCTCTATTTCAGAGAATCTATTAAGCAAAAATTAAACAAGTTTGCTCAAGATGGATAAGGAGATTAAATTAAAGGGTGGTTTACGTTAATGTTTGGCTCTGCAAAGAAGGAGAAATATTGCTGTGTAGAATACTCAGATTCATGAGCAAAAGTGGCCCAATTAAAATATTTGCCATATGTGTTTTTTAGGGATTTCAAATAGACCTTTCTTGAATTTTCCTTGACATTAAAAGTGACACATGTGATGGTAATTGCAAGGTAATTATTTGATTTTCACTAAATAAACATTTCCATTAGATTCCTTCTGGCAATATCTAGCTGAGGAAGTTAGTTTTACAGCCAAATACACTATCAAGATGCCTTTTCTCAACTGAACTATGTAAAGAACAATAACAATAACTACCTCTGTTAATGTTCTTAGTTTTCTGTACCTTGACACGTCTGCAGTGTCTGATGTGCTACTTTTAGATTAGGCTATCAGATTGACTTGATGCTTCCTCTCTTACTTTCATGTAGACTTGCAAAACCACCACTTGTCTTTCATCCTGCTTTTTCTAATAATATCTTTGCATGTAATCTGCAAGGATTGGCCATTAAGTTCTTCTGTCACGGCCAGGGTGACTCCTGTGATTAAAAGGTCTTCCTGAATTCCCCAGTCTCTAGGTTTTTGCTTGTAGTTTCAAGATGAAAAACTCATGATGCTTCAATGTTTTATCTCTAAAACTGTAAAATCAGAGACATTTGTCAGGCATGTGCACACACAGTGTAAAGAAATGTTTTAAGATGATGTTGTACAATTATGAATTTAGACCCAAATTTTAGCAGCAATAGGCTAGCTAAAACCTTTACTGTGTTTCTGTAAGTTTATTTAGATGAAATGTATTGTGGATGCCAGCTCTATGCAGTCTGTTAATCAGGAAATGAAGCCAAGGTGGCTGGGTAGTGTATTAGTATGTACTACTAACTATAGAAAGCATGAATTTGAGACATAACCTGTGCTTGGTTAAGAGCTGTGATTAAATTCTCTCCCTCACTCAGCCATCCAGGCTAAGGACCATTTATCTGAGACATTTGTACTGAATTGTGCAGCTGCTGCTAAGTTGGCTTTGTGACTTCACAGAGTCAAGGTAGCATTTACAATTGTGGCTGCTTACATGCTCAACAAGTACTTCTCAAAAGCTGTTGTCATTTGTTGCTCAAGGCTTACTCATGTAGTTTAGGTTATACTTTTCTTCACCAAGTGGTAACCTGACTGTAATCTCCAGTTTGCCTTGCTCTTGGCTTTCATGTTACTTTATACCCCGTCTGTGCTTCTATCTACCACTTTTTGGGGTGGTTTGGTTTACTTGTAGGTGTCTGTGTGATTGCTCCTCTGTCTAGGCAAAAGGAAAAACACTGAAGAACCAGAAAGTTCTACTGGCTGGTAATCTCATTACTTGTCTTTGAGGATCAGTGATACTCAGCATGTATATTTTTTTATTTCTGTAATGCCCCTTCCAGGAGACAGGGCTGTCTGCTACAGTGACAGCCACTGAATAAAATAATGTTCCGGACAGTACTAAATAAGAAAGACAGTTAATAAAGCCAGGAGTAGACTGTGACAAATGTGAGTATAACCATTTTACAAAACCTGGTCTGTTCAGTTCTCTAATTTGCAGTGGCTTCTCCACAAGTCCCATTTAATCCATTTTATTTTTTGTTTCTTTACATCTGTGCACCTTAGAACCATAACTTATCAAAATGCAATTTTTAACAATTGCTCAAGGGTTTGTTACTACCTGTATGGAGGGCAAATGTTCTAATGTGCCGAGGAAGACAGAGATCGTGGTACATGATGAATGAATATGTTCCAACAAACTTTGTGATGTTTATACAACAGACTCACAGTAGCATCCATTCCTGTGATAAATGTATCAAAGACAAAAGTAGCACAGTTAATTTATCCACATAAATAATTAGAAGGCTGCAAACATTTTGGGATTTTTAACTAATTGCTCATGATTTTGTTATTTAATTGTCTAGCCATAAGGTTACGAAGTATTTTCACTGATGATGGCATACCCATTTCCTTGCAGGTTTTTTCAATGAAGTTCATTTAATGCTAAATTATAGTAGAGTAATTAAAAACATTTTTGAATTCATTAATAAAGAATTATATCTTGTAACTGGAAATAAATCTTTAAAACCTTGCAGCGTGCTTACCTTATTTAGTGATACTAGTATTGATAAATTCTACTATCAGTGGAAAGCATCAGTGCTTTCCAGTTTGATTATTAATTTTTAGGTTTTTATTCCTTGCTGCCACCCACCACAGAAAGGTACTGTGTATTACCTCTTCTTGTAAAGCAAAACCTTCATTTAAGTTGATGTCATTTTGTTTTCTCATAGATTCATAGAATGGTTAAGGTTAGCAGGGACCTAGTTCCAAACTCCCTGCCATGAGCAGGGACACCCTCCACTTGCTCAATACCCCATCCAGTCTGGCCTTGAACATTGCCAGGGAGGGGGCAGCCACAACCTCCCTGGGCAACCTGTTCCACTGTCTCACCACCCTCATTGTGAAGAACGTCCTCCTCCAGTCTAAACCTACCCTCTTCTAGCTTGAAACCAGTATCCATGGTCCTACCACTACAAGCCCTTGGAAACAGCCCCTCCCCAGCTTTCCTGTAGCCCACTTAAGGTACTGGAAGGCCTCTGTAAGATCTTCCCGGGCTCTCCTCTTCTCCAGGCTGAACACCACCAACTCTCTCTGCCTGTCCCCATATGAGAGGGGTTTCAGCCCTCCAGTCATCCTCGTGGCCCTCCTCTGGACACACTCCATCGGTTCATTATCTTTCCTGTGGTGGGAGCTCCAGAATTGGACTCAGTACTCCAGATGGGGGTCTCACAAGAGCAGAATAGAGGGGTGAGGATCACCTTCCTCGACCTGCTGGTCACTCTCCTCTTGATGCAGCTCAGGAAGCCGCAAGCAAGCATTGCCAGCTCATGTTGAGTTTTTGATCAACCAGTCCCTCCCAAGTCCTTCTCCTGAAGGCTGCTCTCAGTGTGTTCACCACCCAGCCTGCATTTGTGCCTGGGATTGNTCCATGTTTTTCCAGTTTGGTGACCAGGATGTCGTGTGGGACAGTGTCAGATGCTCTACACAAGTCCAGGTAGATGACGTCGGTTGCTCTTTCCTTGTCCACTTGTGCTGTAACACCACCATACAGGGCCATCAAATCAGTGAGGCAGGGTTTGCCTTTGATGAAGCCATGCTGGTTACCAGTCACCTCTGCATTTTCTAGATGTCTCAGCAGGGCCTTTAGGAGAATCTGCTCCATGATCTCCCAGAGGTGAGGCTGACTGGCCTATAGTTTCGAGGGTCTTACTTTTTTCCCTTTTTAAAGATGGGGGTGATGTTTCCCCTTTTCCAGTCAGCAGGAACTTCACCAGATTGCCACAATCTTTCAAATACGATGGCTAGTGGTTTGGCAACTGCATTCCCCAGTTCCCTCAGGACCCCTGGGTGAATTTCATCAAGCCCCGTGGACTTGTGCACATGGTCTCAAACCTGATCTTTTTACTAGTTTATAATGTGGTTCAGAAAAAAAGAGAAGCCAACTGTGACCATGAGAGTAGTGAATTTTCCTATGAAAGCTCAAAACTGTAGTCCTGGGATATGAAATCCCCAAACTGTTACCAAAAGGTGATAAGGAGCAAAGAACAAAGGATGGTGCATGACAAACATAAAGCAATAAACATAACAATGAATTTGAGAGATCATGGATAGCATCTTTGGAAACTGCTGTACCTATGTCTATAGGATTTGTTTTGCTGTTTACCAGGAATCAGAGCAGTCTGAATGTCATTACTTCCTAGGATAGTAAAGGAAAAAGGGTAAGCACTTGTTTTTTCCTGTACTTAGACTAGGTAGACTTTAATTTATTTTCAAAAATAATTTTGTTCAGAAGTATTTAAACAGCAGCATGAATAAAATTTAGAGTATATGGAATAAAATATGGGCCAACATTACACCAGTGTGAAGTGTCACATTTTAGTGGAAATATGTCCAGGTGAACCTCAGGGTAAGTCTGTTTGGGATTTTTTCTTACTCAAGTGTTATCTTTAAATGAATGTGTTTATAAATGGCCAGCAAATATTGAATTTGTTAACACTGGGAGTCTCTTTAAGGTAATACAGAAAGGTTATTAGAACAATTCAGCCATAGATTACGTTGCTTAATCTACTGAGATGCTGACACAGATTCTGTGGGGGAATTGTTTTCCCACATTAGTGCATTTTTGTAGTGTAGAATTGAGAAATGAATGTAGAAAACCTTGACGCCAAACTTCCAGAACAAAACAATCAGCTGCATTATGTAACCTATAATCACTTCCTGCAGTGGATATTGCAGCAGGTTCTTTCATCCTGTGATGAAAGCAATTAGATTTTGAATCTCCAAACAGTGGAATGCAGCTGAGTGTATCGAAGGGACTGAAGTTCCTAGGTCTATTTACAGTTACATAGCTTGTGTTAGCTCCATAAAATACACCAGTTATTAGTGTAAAGACCTGTGTTATTTTTCTAGGAAGGATTCAGGAGATGGATTAAAAACCTTCACTGTGCTTCTAAATAAATCGTGGTGTACAGCTGTAACAAGCAACCTAAGTATGAATTCTGAAACCAATTTTGCTATGAACTATTTTCTTATCATTTCATATAATCAAGTCTAAATTGTCTTATGAAGCAAGTCATAGAGAACTGGACTTCTTTCTTCTAAAGCGATTCAGAAAATAATGACAGCTCTATATGTTTTTATCTAGAAAAAGCCTGAAAATATTTGTAATTAAATTTAATCAAATGCTATGTCAGTAGTGCTTGTTGTTTCAGCTGAAGCCTTGAAAACTTTCACTTAGGAAACTAAGTTGCACTCTGGTGTGTAAAGTTTTTAGGGCTTTTTATTACTAATACCATTAGCAATATTCTCATGTGTTTATATTTGCACAGTTGGAAAACTCCAGCTGTTTTCCAAGCAAATGACTGAGACATACCCAGCAATCACAAAGCCAAAACGGCAAGCTGTGCACTGTGAGGATTTTTCCTAGAACAGCAGTGCAGTAACTACATGGCAGATGCAACAAAGTAGTTGAAGAGTCCCTATATAGTGTGAACACATCCAACTCATCTACTTTAATGATCTGTCATATGCAAAGATTTCTTGTGAATCTGTGCCATATTTGATGTACATCCATAGCACTGGCACATCTGACATCCCATTTATACAGCAAGACTACAGTACTCAGAAGTACTTTCACTGTGAAATGGATGTTAGTAGAGAAAAATCCATATATTGTCCTGGACAGATACTAGCAGGAATGCCAGTGCTACCCAAAATTCTGAAAATGCATTGGCATTCCTGCTTATGGCCAAAAGTTGTCATAAGAAGGTCAAGTTGACTCAGGCACCAATTTGTGACTGCATTGTCTTTGCCGTATTATCACCATTAATAGGTTTTCTTTCACAAAAAGAGAATCTTTTTAGTGCCCACTGATTCATATGATTGTTTATTGATCATGAAGTTATGATACTGACCTAAGTGTGGTTGATTGAAATATCAGAATGGATGGCTCTTTTAACATCAAGCCAAGCGTGAGGATAAAGCAGAAACTGAAAAAAGCTGTTGATGAGCAATGGGAGATCTGAATCCACCAGAAGTGAGAACCAGTGAGAGCAGTAAGAGAGAGTGCTAGTAAGAGAAATAGTAGCTGAGAATGTGAAAAACATCATTCAGGGGACGCAGGAGTTCTTGACAATTAGTAACTACTCTTTAGCCTGTGAATGAGTTGTATGTAGCAAAAGCACAGTATGTGACAAGGAGATGTGAAATGTAAACAAGGACTAGCCAGTTTCTTATGGACAGAGGACCACAGAACCTCAATGGAATTGAAGCCTTTGGATTAATTGGATTAAATTAATTTGGTAAGAATTGATACGTTTGAACATTAAGAAGCAGATGAATAAATACCTGTGAACAAAGGCCAAAACCCACACCTTCACTGCTAGTGTTGTAAGAAATATTCTCAGAGACAACTGCTGCAATAAACAGAGTTCTTGACTGTGCAGGGCAATCCCTAGAGCTGAAAACTGCATTCAGCTTTAACACTCATGTCACCGTGTGGGGATGGCCAAGCTTCAGACTGAATGGGTAGACGAAGCAGGGTCAAAATACTGTTTTTATCACTAGTGTAGAGTGATGCTGCATGTGTATTCTGCTAAGCTGTAGGCTGAAATGCTTCAATATTGTTTGTCAAGACCTAAAAAAAGCCATCTTTCTTCTGTGTGCACTTGCAGTTACTAGCAGACACATATCTGAGGATTTTTAATTTTTTTTAAGTTTTAGGCTTGTTTTAAAACATTCTGAGCAGTTGCAGTCCAAAATGTGACAACCGGTGGAATATTTATGTGTGACACTGCCTGTGTTCATCACATTCTCTCTACAGTCTGAAAGACTTTCCATAAAAAGGGGTCCCTAGAACTGTTTAGCTTTCCCAACACTATTTATTCCCTTTCAGAAGTTTACTGAAATTTTCAATAATGATGAAAATAAGTGAATTCTTCTCTGCTTTGCTTATTTGCTACAGAACTTTTTATTCTGGATTTTGATTGACAGGATATCAAAGACTGCCGAGTCTCCATTTATTATTCTGCAGCTCGTTTGTTTGTGTACAATCACCTTTATAATGATATGTGTATATCTTTATCAAATAGTATGTATGTTGCTTTTTACTCCTCAGCACTGTTCTGTATCATTTCTTATGGGCAAGATGACAGGGTGATGGGTGTCAGCAGAAGAATGCTGTCATGTAATATAGGGTAACATAGAAGAGTGCTATTAACGGTAAGAGGTTTTTTTGTGGAGGAGTATTTAAAATTCATTTCTGTTTTTGCTATATTACAGGCCTGAATTCAGTCAGTAATGACCTCAATAGTGCCTGTTTTAATGTAATCCCTGCTTGCTGACTGCTGTTCCAAGAATAAAAATTTAAGCCAAAAGATTTAATGAAATCCTCTGGGATTAGTGCTCACTGGGCTGGGGAAATTGCATATCAACCTTTTCTCTGTACTTTAACCATACGGTTTGGTATTTGAATAGGAGGGAGTCCAAGAGAGACAGCTCTGAGTTCATCAATAATTTACATTTTTGTTAGTTACAAACCTGGTATTTGGAATTCTGTTGCCATAGCAATCCATCTGGGCCTGAACGGATAGTGTTTTAAGTGGTGGTTGTATAGGGATTCACAGTGTGTGCTTTAAATCCCTTCTAAACTAATCCTCAGATCTGTTCTGTGACTTGAAGCTTTGGCAAAATCAATGTTACTTGCAGTAAAATTTTATGCTGAGCAAATTAAGCCCACAAAATATTAGAATATGCATATGATTAAGGGCTGTAAAGTTCCTATTATATGACAATTTCTGTTTCAATGTATGAAGCAATTAATAAATGTCCATAACTCAATTTTTTTTCAAAATACATTTAATTTGTTGCACATTATACAACTAGAAATTATCCAGACTCTGTGCTGATTATTAGCCAATTTAAACTTCATAATCGAATGCTAGCCTCATTTTCCCTGTGTTTTACAGGATGTCAGTCTATTCATAATACTGTCTAACTTCCACTTTCAGTTAATCTGATTTCCTCTCTTATAACTAATTCTAAGCAGAAAGTAAAATCTGAAGTTCCCATTTCCATTTCTAAGACTACTGGAGTTGGATTTTGAGGCTACGTTGCTAAATTCAGTGGACTAAACACCAGATGCTTTCTGTTGGAAGTTTGGTTTATATTTTTTCATCTTGCCACCCCCAAATTTCAAAGTGATTTATGCAGACTCTCATAGATATGCCACATAAAGAGATGTCCTCAAGTTTGAAGACAATCAATGAAGCCCTCAGCAAACCTGGACTTTTCAGCTCTGTGAAAAGTAAAGCCCTCCTGAAACTCAGCTTTTAGTTCTTCAAAACAAAAATGTCCAGTTCTGCTCTCAGAATTGTCTCTAAACCATACTGATGTCATATTATCAGTTCATTACTACAAAGCATAGAGATTCAGTTTAAAATTATTCCTCAGTGGTTGAAAGTAGAGTGAGAAAATTATTCAAATAACAGCCATATGTTCTGCTAATGAGTTTTTAGCTTATAATCCTAAACAGACAAAAATTGTTTCTTCGTGGATTTTGTAGATCACACAGATCTTCCTGGCTGAAATAAATACTGATAGAATTAGGAAACTGCAGATGCCCTAAGATACCTTGAGAGATCCTTAATTATCATACAACTTTCCTTTCATCTTTTCTATTATAGCTCACACTCAATAGTCTAGTATGTAATAGAAAGGGGTTTTGTTTTGCCATGATTCTTGGTGCTGAATCATACTTTGTCACCTGTAATAAATGTAAAGCTACTCTGTTAAACAGAAGTTTTCTGAGAAAACCTACAAGGAATGTCTTCCTTGCAGTGGAGTAGGATTTACTTCAATTAGCAAAGATATGCATGTATATTCTTAAATTCATTGTGGTTGACTCAATTTCCTTTATTGTAGACGTCCAGTTCTTCTATTTTAGCTTAATGGGACTGGTTACCACTAAAGGTAACTAGGAACAGAGCTTAAAATTAACTAAAGATTGCTTTTTCAAATCCTTATGCCTAACCGAAGTAAAAGTTGCAGATCATTTACATGATTCCTTATCCAAAAATTACATGCCCTGAAGTATCTTTTGTAGATACCATTTGTTAAATACAGATTATGCTTCAAAAGGATATTACAGGATGTGTTCAGGCATATCTAAATGCGTTTCTGTTGATATTTCCAATGGTTTCATTAGGAAAAGTCTTGCCTTGCAAATATCACTGAAACGAAAAGGAAGCCTTGGAAGATACTAGCAGCATGACAGATGCTATTTGCAGCTCTGAAAATACAGTTGTCACTGCAGGGGATCTCCTGCACAGAAGACTCACAGGAGTCCATAACCAAGGGTGAATGAATTAATCTTCCAGCACAACTCATAAAAAATAGCCTGTCTTTAATAGTAAGTGATAGAAACAGCTGCATTCTTTTGATAAATTTTTTTAACTCTTTCCCTGTGGAAATCTTTCCTCTTTATTTCTCTCAATGTAATTTAATTGGAAATCCCTGCAAAGTATACAGGTATTTAGTCTCCTTGATGACTGTTGATTTTATTGATTGTTTTTTATTTAGTTATTCCAGATCTGTATGAAGTTTTTCATGTTTCAGAAACTGTCTGTCAACTTGAAGGGAGCAGGCAGGCTGTCTCTGTAGTTATTGAAGCCCTGTATCTACTCAGGATTTGTTTTAAATTTGCTTCTCTAGTATGTGACATGTATTTTTTTTCAGTCATTTCCAATTAATAGTCACATAAACATTTGTCATTCCATTTTCTGTCTTGGCAGCAGAAGGAAATAGTTAATCTTCTGAAAAGCTCAGTAATAATATGACACAGCTTGACACAGACAGCTTAGAGAAACAAGGGAAGATTGTGACAGTGTTCCTCAGAGCAGGTGTGACTCTGTGTGCTAATTTCTTTAAGGCATTTATGGCTACCTCTACTCAAATGCCAGATGTAGAGAGACTTGAACCAAAATCCTGACTCTGAATCCCAGGAGAAAGTTTGGATTAGAGTTCATAAACGAAATCTGCCACTGAATGTGTCTGAATTTTACATCCCTCAGTTTTGGAGAGCATGAATGAAAGGGAGAGTTAACATTTTGGTTGAACCTTTTCTTACTCAAGAAGTGTTTGAGTACAGAAGTTCAGATTAGGTCTGTCATGGCCGGTATTAGGACATTTTATGCACCAAGCCATGTAGGGCCTGCTAAAATTATTGTTACATGTATTAGATACTCTGGGAAAGAAATTATTTGATCCCACAGCTATGTTTTACAACAGAAGCTGACTTCTTCAAACCCCTTTGGAATAAAGGTTCCATATCATTGACCAGCTAACTTTGCACAGTTTGAATATTCTGCAGATCCTCACTGATATGTAACAGGTTGTTAAATAAAAGACCTCATCCCTACCACTCAAAACAGTGTAAAATTTAAGAACAACATGATATTGCATGCTTTGGACTCACAGACTATGTCTCCAAGCAGCTGTTACTTGTTGCCTAACAGGTTTTTTTTCAGTAGACTGACATGGAAACAGATTATTTCATAGGTGTTGACAGAACTGTATAGAAGGCACTATTATTTTTTTACTAAAAAATAGAAAAGAAAAATTAGAGGACTTCTTTTTAAAACCAGTTATGCTCTGAATCCTTTCTTATTTGAATCATGAAAGATGAGTGATACACTGCATGAAATCTTCATTTGCCTTTTTAAGGACCAGAATATGACTTGATGTGATGTAGCTTAACAATTTTAGGTAATAGCATTTTCCTTTTTCTCTGACAAGGTTGATGTGAAATTAAAAACACATTTACCTGGTAACAGCACATTTACCTTTCTTTCTAAGCTGCATCAAAATTGGTCATCTTCGCATTTAAATGCCTCCTAGCTTGATCCTGCCTGATCTTTCACATCAGTGTTGCCCTTATTACAACCCTTACTGTCCATCAGTCCCATTTTCTCATTTACTCAAGAAAATTGTTAGTGGTAAAAATCTACAAAGCCAGTATGCTGTGCTCCTTCAAATCCTGCCTTAAAAGGATCTTGCCTCATCTCTGTTGCAATGTCTGTGACTGCCCAACAGGGGCTAAGCACCTGGTGTGCTGCAATCAGTGCTTATTATGTTATCTGTCTGCATCAGTGTGAGTGAGGTATCAAACACCCCTGTGCAGCGTGCCCTCTCTCTTCCAGAAACAGTAGGGAAGGTTGTGGCTGTCACTGAAGGTACATGTTGTTTTTATCTGGACTCCTCAGTCTAATAGGGTAATGCAGCCAGAATGAGAATTTAACACTGGGATTGCTAGCCTCACAGGTGTGAAAGCCTGTCACTTTCCCTGAATTCAGGACATCTGCAAGTGCCCAGATGCAGTTCAGATGCCCAGAATTTGATACTAGGTTTCAAAAGGGATTTATTCTTCCCCCCAACCTGAGGATTTTCCTTCAATGCTGCTACTGCAGTAGCTAAAACTGAATAATCTAATAATCTGCCTTTTAAGAAAAAGGAACAATGTCAATTTTCTCTTCTGGATGCTTTCACAACAACCCAATGCTTTGATTCTTAAGAGTAAGCAAAGACAAAGTATGAAAACAGCAAACGTCTATGGTGCAAGAGAAGCTAGACAGTTAATTTTATGTAGATGACAAATGCACGTGTTTGATTTTTTTTACAGAAACGTGGAGTCCTGAATAATCAAAAAGAAGAGTTAAGCACGCCGTCTGTATTGTGAACTGTAAGTGACCTGATTATGTACTCTGAAGCTAAACAGTATCTGGGCTTCTGAGTTTGGGGCATTTTCTTTTTTTTGTATTTTCAGTTCTTTTAACAAGTGTAAGAAATTAGTGCAAGTGAGCATTTATCCAACTGCCTTTTATCCAACTCAGTTTCACTTCACAGGGGTAGACTTTTTCAAAATCTAATACTCATTTTAGGTAAGCAGCCCAGTTAATCCACACAATGTATGTTCATCACCGTCCATACTAAAAATATTGCTGCCTTTGTCTTAGTAAAAATTAATTGTAATAATGGAAGGTATCAAGCCAAAAATAGTATTACACTTACCAATTACACTAACCTGACATTTTGCAGAAAACCACTTAGATGTATCAGCATAGTCAGATTATGTTGAGTAGGATACAGCTAAGACAGTTTTATGGGTTTCTGTTAACTAATCAATCACTGACTAATTGTTTTGAAATGCCCTGGTCAGAGCTGTGTTCTTCACTGCATAGTATGACCAGTCACAATGCATAGCTAAGTTGACCTTTGATAACTACAGATTAAGAAAGCATCAAGTAATTAAGACTACTTACAGAGACAACAAAATGAGCTATGGTTATGTTCTGGATGATATTATTGATGTTGTTCTTTGAAGAAAAAATCTCTCGCTACTACAGAGGTACTGTTTATGATACAGTGGAGAACTGACACTGCTTTTATTGCCAGTCCTAAATAATATGCCATAGAAAACTTTCTAGGTTTTATGAGTGTACTGTATTACTGAGTTGAGAACCAAAGCAGGTGAATGTGTTCCAACAAATCAGTTCACCTCTGCTGTTTGCTAACAGAGCTTACCTTCTTGTGATAGAGCATTGTGGTAATGGGTAATGCACAAAGAATATGTGCTCTTGAGCACTGTTCTGTTTATAGAATATATATATTTGACAATATATCATGCAGTAGAATTGAAGGAATTTTATTGTTGTTTATGAAATCTCTTCATTTAGCCCAACAGATGTATTAAATTGACTAGTTTTGAATAGAAATGAATCCCAAATATTTTTCAGCAAGCAGTAAGGGTAAGACTGGTGGAAAAGAATAGGTATAAACCTCAATAGCCAGAAAATGACCGGTATCTGTCTGGGCAAGCAAGTATAATGATGGGCTTTAACATTATATTTAATCAGACAACACTAAAGGAAATATGTGACATTTCACTGAAGCTGAGGGCAACATAGTCCTTGTTTGAAAGTCTGTATGGTTATTTGAACAGTGTACTAAATGTGTTACCAGTAGGCATTTTTAGAGATACAAAAAACCCAATACAAATGTTCCAGAAGATCATTAGAAAAAAAAGTCCATTTAAAAGAAACCCTTCTTCTCCAAAACACTTACTTATTCCTCTTAACTTTCCATTGCTTCTTCTTTCAGTCATACTTTATTTCCATTTTCTCTTTGTCACTCTTGTGGTTTATGTTCCCTAGATACATCACACCTCTCTTCACCCTGTATCTTTCCAGTTTTTTACCTACACAGCTAATCTGCTCCAACTTCATAGTTTTTCCTCACATCTCCCACACAGGGCCATATCCTCTTCCTCTTGGCAGAGCTGCATCGCAGAATGTTCCTGATCTTTGGCAGATATGGTGCTTGCTATTTCCAGTACTAAATAGATACTCTACAGACCAAAAGCATTACTGGAATTGTTGAGCAGTAATGCACAGAATAATGCCATATGTGCATATCTAAGTAATCTATGAAGGATTGCAATATAGTGTCATATAGGTAAACTCTTGCCATTTTTATTTGGCATGCAGAAAGATACTGTAGAATTTTGGGAAGATGTTATTTAATGTATCAGAAAATTATGCTTTTCCCCCCAGATCTTGAGTTCTGTCAGCAGCAGATAAATAGTTACATGTGTTAGTATTAGCAGTTCTAAGCCATTTGTGCAATTCAAATATACAAAAAGTATATACAAAAAGTGTTACAGACCTTTTTGTAGAAAGGAAATCTTACTGCTGCAGACAATGGAAGATTTTCTCCTCACTTGTGTTCCTGTGTCAAGGGCCAGATGTCACAGGGAACTGTTTTAGAGTTATTTGTGTATAGTGAGAAAAAATTAATCAACTCTTATTGGTACTCCATCACATACAAATTCTCTTTCCTGCTGACAGAATAGGTTGACAGAATCTTTTCATAGTATCCATCAGTTAATTTTATCAGTCATGGTATTATGATTATAAACTACAAATGATCTAACAATGAATATATAATTACTGAAATGAAACTGTACAGTGGTTATTTAACATTTGTAATGTGTAATTTATTTAACACTGTCTTTGCAATATACAGGAAAAATTAGAATAATAAAAGAGGAATAAAATTGCATTTATCTCTCATTCATCATCAGTAAGGAGCAATGTTACCAGCTTGATCAGCCTATACATTCAGCCTTGTAAGGAAGTCCACATGCCACCTCTGGGCCTGCTTAAAATACCCTTGTGAGCTGCACGTTATTCATACACTAGTCAACATGTCTTTCTTCTAACACTGGGATTGATAAACGACGGTCAACTGTTTTAAAACACGTCTTTTTTTCAATTTGAATTAAAACCTAAAATCAAAAATATCCTCAGCTAAAAGTATTGGATTCTAGATGTAGGAAGATAAAATTAATAATGTTCATGTTAAGAAAAGGATAAAATATGTCATACTATATCTTGTGAGTTCTATTCATTGTGATGTTTGTTTTAAATGCAAGGGTCTTTGCCATGTAGCTTTGATATTGCGAAAGATTGCAGTCATGCTTTGTGAGGGAGGGAAAATACCTTGCAATATGTGTTCCAAAGAAAGATGTCCATTGCCCTCACATAATTATCAGCATTCAAATGTCACTTGTCACATACTTGGGTTATCAAACAGCTGACAGCTTGAAGGCTGATCGTTAATAACAGGTTTTTCATTATTCTTGATTAAAGACAAGTTCCAGCAACATTACATAAATTAGGACTACACAAACAAAGCAGTAATACAGGAGGATGGCCAAAACACTCTCTGCTGCAAGCAGATGAGAGTAGGCTTGGCCTTTTGAAAATTATTGAAAGGGCAATGTGCAGAAGAACTAAAGTACTGTTAGACTCCTGAGCACACAATATTACCATTGTTTACCCTGCTATCTATTTCAAAAACCACTGTGTTTTATATTTTCCCATTTACCATATTACATCTAGAGGTAGGTAATGTACCAGAGACAAAGTAGCAGAATTAAGGGTTCCTTGGTTTTGGGTCAGTTTTGTAAAAGTTGAATTTATGAGCCTTCAAAAGAAATGAGCCTGTGGTTTCTGAATGTTCTCTGCTAATCACAATAATCTTCCCTTACATTATGATTTCAATCTTTCATTGCAATAATAGTAATCCAGAAGCAGCATGGAAGTGCCCTCATTCCTCGTGCCTGAAGGTTCTGTCATTACCCATTAAAATTAATGTGCATATACTGCAGGCTTGGATAAAATAGTTCAATTGAGTATTCACACTACCTGAATTCTTTAATGAGGTTTTCCCCTAAATTAGTTTCACTGGGTGTTTTTTTTTTCCACTCCCACTTTGGAATCTCTGTTTTGGCTATCATGTGAAGTAGTATATTCTCTGTGACTCATATGCTTACACAATTCTGTGCCTCAACTCTCCTTTTTTTCTTTTTCTTTTTTTTAAATCCATTTCATATTGCAGACACAGCTCTGCAATTTTAGTGCAAGATCTCTGCCACAGATTTAAATTCTGTACTGCTTTAAGGTATGGTAGTTATGCAACCTAATTTTGCAAAATGGCTCTGTGTTTGTTCTTCCCTGGGGCTTCAGTTTAGTTGTCATCTATCATTTTAGCACCATGATTGATTACTCTCTACTATTTAATTTATCTGCTGCAACTTCTTAGCTTTTTCTTCAATTGGTAAACACATACTTTTATAGACACATTTTCAAATGATGTGTTTTGCAAGTGCCCTAGAACTCACGTAATCATATTTTTCTCAGCTAGGAGTTCAACCATTTAAGCCATTTAATGTTTCCAATAAATTATTGACTGTTATTTTGCCTATTATTTGGAAGTTTAGTGTTGGAAATCTATGTTGCCTTGTCCATTTTTTAATGTTATTGTATATACTTACTCTGAAATGGAAGCAATATACCAACTGCTTCTTTGTCTACCTAAAAACAGTGAAAGAGATTAGCATCTTTTTCAAGTGTAGAAGCCAAATGAATGGGTTGATGCTGCTGCAGTAGACTAACGTTTACATATTAGGATTTAAAACGAAAATATTTATTAGCTTAATTTGCTTGTTGGATTTTCATAAGCCAACTTCAGTCAGTAGGGTTAACATGTGCTTATTTTCTTGTCCTGTATACTGTGTTCCTGTACTATAATTTGCTATTTTTAAAATTTATGTTGAATACCAACTTGGCAATGATTTTGAATCAGGTTCTTTTCAGAGTAACATCAAGTTTGCATTTGAAAAAGGGGGTTTTTGGCATTAAGTCATACTGTGTATACACATGGCAACAGTTTCACATACTTGCTGAGACAACTTCCAAGAAGCTACTATAATGAATTGCTTTTAGGATCCACATACCAAGGAAACTTTTAATATGAAATTTTCTGTTTTCTGCAGTTGTTTTATGGCTCTATGATATCTGTGGTTTTGAATGGAAAGGTTGGTAATTTGTTTTGGCTTTTTTACTTTTAAGTTACTGACACTGTTTGGTATTTGTGATTGAAAAACTCAGTAAGAAGTGTTATACTGTGTCATCATAACTCAGCTTTGCTGATGTTGGTAGCTCTTATTGTAGTCCTGTTTCTAAATACAACCAAACAGAATGAATAGATCCTTGCATGGTTTTGATGGTCGTTTTGGTGTTCTTGTGTTTTGATGAGAGTGAGCTTTAATCAGTAACTACTTTTTGTTTGTGACTTGTAATCTCTTTGCACAATCCTCTTTTAATGACCATTAGGTTAGCTTCAGATAATTCCTCATAGGTGTTACACGTTTTGTTAGAAAATTTGATATAGCCAATTCTAGTTTTGTTCTTCAGGGGACTTAATCTTCATTAGGCGCTAATAGGATAGGCTTTCTTGTCAACTCCATTATTTTGCACTTATTTTGCATTATGGTCAAAACACAAGTAATGTGATACAAGAAAGCAGATAGAGAATTATAGAATCATTATGGCTGGAAATGCCCTCCTGGGTCATCCAGTCCAGCTCTCATCCCAACATCTCCCTAACCCCTAGACCATGGCCTTAAGTCCTATATCTACTCAGTTTTTAACCGTCTCCTCTCAGCCTCCTCTTCTCTAGACTAAACAACACCAGTTCCCTCAGCCAGTCTTTACAGGACCTGTTTTCCACATCTCTTACCAGCCTTGTTGCCCTTCTCTGGACCCACTCCAGTTCCTCAATGTCCTTCTTATACTGTGGTATCCAAAACTGGACACAGTACTCAAGGTGTGGTCTCAGAGTACAGGGGCATCATCACCTCCCTACTCCTTATGGTTACACCGTTCCTGATACAGGCCAGAATGCTGTTGGCCTTCTTGGCCACCTAGGCACACTGCTAGCTCATGTTCTGCTGGCTGTCACCCAACACTCCCAAGTCCTTTTCCACCAGGCAGCTCTCCAGCCACTTATCCCCTAGCCTGTAGTGCTGCTGAGGGTTGTGACCAAAGTGCATGACCTGGCACTTGGCCTTGTTAAACCTCATCTCATTGGCCTCAGCCCATCACTCCAGCCTGTCCAAATCCCTCTGCAGTGCCTCCCTACCCTCAAGCAGATCAACACTGCTGCTTAATTTCGTGTTGCCTGCAAATGTACTGAGGGTGCATTTAATCCCCTCATCCAGGTCATTGTTAAAGATGTTAAAGGTATATACAGGTTAAGGTGTGTCCACAGTGTTGAGCTGATAATAGCTAAGGAATGTAATTTAGTTTGGAGAAGATCCAAAACTACCGAGTTTGTTCTTCAGTGAAGACTGTTTCCTCTGTAAATTTTATTTTGCAGACACGTAGTCATCATAAACATCACATTTTGATAGCTTTCCTTATATGAATGAAACTCATTCAAAAACATTTATTCAGAAATGAGAAAAATGCATCTCAGGTCTGTTTGCATGTATATCATTAAATTACTAGTATACTGACAACCTATTTCGACAAATAAAAAGAGAGTAGGAAATCCAGTCATTCACTATCACAAGTAAGCAAAATTGTTTTGTGAGGCCATTACCAATGATCTTGCTAAAAAATCTGTTTTATTATGTTAATCTGTTGTGTTTAAATCTGAAGGGCATACAATAAGCATAGTAGAACTTTTCTTGCAATGAATAATTTTGAAAATACAAAATTCAAAATATAGTAGGTTTGGAAAAATATACGTGCTCAAGGGGATGTACTTTTGAATAGGCAGAAATTTATTAGATTATCTAATTAACTGATTAGTGATTAGGATTATTTTTGGACAAGGCTTTTGGAGCAATGTTGATCAATGTATTTCATATTTGTGGCCCTTGTAGCTATGCTAGTGCTTATAACAACAGTGATTTCAGCTGAAGGCACGAGTTATTGAACGTTTACACCCTCTCCAATTAAAAAGTTTTTGTCACATCATTAAAGACATTAAGATTCCGTTTCTTCTGTGAGCTGTGTTTTTGGGACTTTTTCTCATTCTGGCTTTGTTGCCATGACTGCTTCACTCCTTCCAAAGTTTGAAGGTTTAGAAATATATTTTTTATGAAGGTGAGATTTTCAGGCAGTCACATGGATTCAGGAGCTGGAGATTCCAAGGAAGAATCCCAAACTTTTATTGCAAAGTCTGGCAGTACTGTGTGAAATGCGTGATAGCCTGGAGGTTCTGCTAGTACAGCGATATACTTTGATCTTTCACAAAATAGGTCTCCCAGTACCTTTTCATTTCTCACTAAAATAGTGCCCAGACTGCTCTTATACCATAAGCCTATTTCACTCACCCTTATAAGATGTGATACTATGTAAGAACATTTGTTTGGGGAGGAAGAATGAATTAAAAAAGGAGTAAGATGTTGTTTGGACTGTGCAACCTTAACTATTTTTGTTGTGATTTGCTCAGAGAAGCATGTCTTGCTGTTTGAATCTTTAGTTTACATGAAGTACATAACAGCAACAAAGTTTATTTAAAGATCTAATTTTACTGCAGAGATAATAATTTTAAGTTCTTTAAACCGCATTAAACCATTAGTTAATAAACCACTAGCTATTAAACTGCTAATAGTTTATTCTGCAGAAAACAGTGCTTCCTTTTGGAGAGTTATGGTCTGTTGAGCAAATATGCATTTAGGGAGGTTTTAAAATGGGAATTACATTTAAACTTTATATATTTTGACATTTTTTAAAAATAGAATTAGTAGATTTTTATATGTGAAGCCATATGCTCCTCAGAAAGTTCTAAACATTTGCAGTACACAGCTGTGCTTATAATATGGAATCTCAGTTGCTATAGTGTTGACGTTTTTGAATTTTCTCTGAAATTTGACTGTAGCCTTGGTGTCTGAGCTATGACCTGTCAGTGCAGACACTCCAGCTGCACTCTAGAAAACCAGTACACGTCCCAATCCTTGTGGACAAGTTCCATATACATTTAAAAGGAATGAAAGCATTAGATTATTTCCTTTAAAACACAATTTAAAAAAAAACAAAGGACCAGTAGGTTCTATATAACTTGATATGAACCCATTATAATATACACAGGTTTTCATCCCTCTTCCCCCCCCCCATTTTCACATATTTTAAAGACTCTTTCCTCTGGCATTCACTATGATGGTATGGCTGTGCTTTCCTGTTCATAATTGGGTTGTCCTTTGTGGCTAATTGTGAAGGGTTTACCCTGATACAAAATTAACCAATTAATTTAGTTGATGTGCTAATGGGCCGAAACAAAAACAGAACAAGGAGAGTTCAAAAACCACTTATAAACTGCAGGCAAAAGCAAAAACTAACTTGATTTGGTAAAAAACCATGTTAATTAATTCACTCCACATAAAAACCCCAACACAGAGACATACAGAGATTAATCATGTGTTCTTACATAACTGGGGCTAGCTGCTATCTGAAGAGATTTCCAAGAGTTCTTTTTACTTGTGGAAGTGTGTAGTTCATTCAGTCCTTGCACATGTGTCTCTGCATCAGTGGGCATTTTAAAATCCAGTTCCCTGTTCCGTTTGGTTCCATGGCAGTCCTCCATTTCCAGTGCACCAATTCCTATGGCCAGAAACATTGGAAGAACTCTCTCTGCATTTCAGCAAACATTGGAATTCAGACAAAACCTTCTCTCCACTGATCTCTGATGTATTACTGTCTCTCTCTCCATTCACCATGTTATCAGGGCAAGATGGCTGATGTGCCTAGTCCAGTGGCATGTGTCTCTCTCCAGACAAAGATGGGAAAATTAAGTGGAGTGCAGAAAGAAACAGTAAGCTCCAAACCACTTGTACCAGTTCACAGCATCACCTATTGGTCATTGCTGAATTTAAGGGACAGTTTGGAGTTCCAAACCCCTTTGTAACAGATTGCCGTAGTAACTGACCATTCTCTGATGCCAAACCCCACCAAATTCAAACAACACTGATCAATACTGAAACTTCATTTCCTCTGATCTCTGTGTGGCAGTACTAGTAGGAATAACACTGTTCAGCTCTATCCTGAATTCAGGGGGTTTTTTGTATCATCAAGTGGCTTAGTGTGATTGTTGAAGTTCTGTTTTTATTAATTTGTATCTTCTATGTCCCGTTTTCACTGTGCTGTTCCAAAATGAACCTCACTTAACTTTACTTTTCATTAATTTTGGGTTCCTTTTTCCCATCATATTTTACTTCACATCTTAAGGAGTGTTTATGTGGAACCCAAAATTAAGAAAAAAAATAATGAAGAAAAGGAAAAAAAGAAGAAAAAAATATCAGATGTCTGATACTCAAATTTTCCAGGTGTATATTGGTTGACATTAAGCTTAAACTTGCTTAAATCCTTCTAAGTAGCTTTCCTTTTAAAAATCTATATGGTGACACACAACTATTCAGGAGGGTTGGAATTCACTCCTGTGGTGCAATTGATATTACTGTTCCTGGCATGAAAAGAATGAGCTGATACCATCCCTGTATCACTGAGACCTTGGAGAACTGCAGAACTATGTACTGCTGTTACTTATCATTAGTCTTTTAGACTCTGAGACTGTTCTAAGTATTGATTTGCTTCTTAGAAATTGTTTTCGTCTGTTTGATAAATGTGTTCATCAGTATCTAATTATTTTTGATGTATGTTATAAGAAAATGGGATTATACGTGTTGTTAAGTACCTATTGTTTTTAAAAAAAATAATATTTGCTTTCTTGGCATTTCCTGGTCTTGAAAACAGCTGTATAAGACTGTGAGTAAGTCCCACAAAGATGAGTTTCTTGCAGCCTTTTTTACCAATATAACTCTTCCTGCCACCCCTGACAATTCTCTTGGGTAAAAACCAGTTTGAATAATGAGATGGGGCCAGGGAGAGGGAAAGCTCTGGTATATTTCCCCTTTTGTGGTTGTTGGTTTTGGTTTTTTGGTTTTGGTTTGTTGTTTTTGTTTCCTATTACTATGTTTCTTCCTTTGCTGTTGTCTTACTGGTAACTCTACCAAAATCTATTTCCCTTCTAGTGCTGCTATGGCCATAGTTTTCTGGAAAAGATCCTTCATTTCACAGTATCACCTCATCTTCATAGCGGTGCTTTCAAAAAGATAAAAATAGGGATAAAGCACAGCTGGAGTGCTGTAACTAGGCCGTGATTGACCTTGCAAAGAGGTAATTATGATCAGCAATGTATTTAAACACAGAGAAGGTCCCTTGTTTTATTCCTCTTCCCATTGCCCAGATAATCTTACTGTCATACTGTAGAACAATGAGGGAGCTTGGGGATTATACCCATCCCCTCTTTGTTTCCTTAAGCTAAATGCTGTTTGGGCATCTTGTATCCCAGTCAGCAAACTGTCTTTATAGCTTTGCTTCTTTTTCTTCCTTTTTCTATGTAGTGTATGCTTGAGGCTATAAGGATATATTGCCTCAGATATAAGATACACATGAATATGTTACCTCAGTACTTTTTGTTGGTTGTTAAACCATTGGCTTTACCATATAGTGCTTTCTCCAAATTATCTGCCTGTAGCATGTTAGGTCTGATCTGTTAACTGCTGATTAGATCTTTTGCTGACCTCCAAAAAAGCCCCTTTGTGTTACTTTCTTGTGTACACATATGTGTGCATGCTCGCTGTTTTGTTCTGTGTCTCTATTCTTTTTGTCGCTCTTTTGTGGGAACATTCTGTTCTCAATTGTCATGTAGCTTTGTCTCAGCTTAGAAATCTCAATGTTCAATTGAAATAAATCAACCAGAAGCTCTGGAAAATTATTAGGTTTTTTATAGTGAAACCAAATTTTACAAATCTTAAACGAAGAAGAGTGTATTACTAAATATACAGGCTTGTGTAGATGTCTCTCCAAAATATAGCATATAAACCCAGAAATGTAATGGTAAGATTATGAAACCTTGAGAGTTGTTTGAATGATCTACTTCTTTCTACAGACTAAATAAAGGCCTGTTTTATTAATCCTAATTACCCTCTTATTTGTTGCAATATTTCTTATCAGACTTACAGCATCTCTTCAACATTAGCTTCCTGAGAAAAATGCCACCAAAGCGCATCAGTCAGATGAGTGATACAGATAGAATGCTGAAAATAAATGTGGGTGATTAAGCAAGTTGTTATTTTTTCAGAAGTAGGACATCCATTTCTGTGCAATATCAATGGGAGATTTTTTTTAACTGGAAAGGGTTTCATAAACTGTTGAACTCTTTGTGTTTGATGACTAATAAACTGGTTTTATGAGTTAACCTATTGGTCAGTAAAGGAAGAGGTGCTGGGTTATGAGTTATACGTGATTGTTAACTGCATGCTATATGGACAGTAGAAGTGTATGACAATTGTGTATCATGGCTGCTAAAAAACATCATGGCCAGGAGGACACATCAGAGCCTTCCCTAAAGGTTCTTCATAAAGTTGATGATTGAGATATGAGTGAAGGCATTTTACAGCACCCAGCACTGCTACAGTGCCAAACTTAATGTGTGATTCTCAGGAGATGAATCAGCACACAGCGTACCTGTTTATTCCTGCCTACTCCTAGACATACCTTCCTGTTACCAAAATACTGATTCATCACTAATTTTAGCTTAGGAGTACAATATAAATCCTGTGACAACTTCTTCACTGGAAAGTTATGACATGGTAGTTGGACAATTCTTTTAACAATTTGAAACTCACAGATTTAAAATGACCAGAGCTATGTCAGTTGATTTTATACTATGGTGCAACCTGCCTTATCAACGTCACCTCAAACTGGGGATTCAGAAATACTCTTCAGGACATTTGGATTATGTTTATATGTAAGTTTTTTGAAGATTTATCAAAGTTCAGTTAGAACTTCCATGGGAATAAGCAGGAAAAGCAGATGAATCCTGTGTTTCAGTCACAATTTTAAATGTTACAAATGATCAAACACCTGATTGAAGCCAAAATTAGAGAACAGATGTCAGAATGTTTCTAAATAGAAGGATTCATCAGCAGTCACATTTCTGACTTCTTAAGTTCTGTTTTGTTTTGTCTTGGCCACATGCCAGTAGAAAGGAGTATTTGCTCATTTAGTTTTCAGGGACCAGAATTTTTTTTAGGCCACATGTAGAAAGAGTTGTACTCAGAAAATACAGTACAGTGCCCTGGACAGAAAAGAAAGAAATGGGGAGTTGCACTGATAATACAGGAGAGAAAGGATGAAAAGTGGTAGTTACTTAGATTTAAAAGGGATCTCCATAGGAACAGTTATAACTGAATACAGTCATGCATTTAGGATACTTAATATGCGTGTTGGTACCTCATGGGTGAAATGCATTTTGTCACATAGAATTTGATTTGCTATGTGCCCATGTGCCCCTCACAAAGGACAAGAGATTGAAAGTGAAGAAATAATGATGAAAGGTTCTTTGGTAAATTAAGAGGTAATAGCAGTATATATAAGAAAATAAGTGGCCCAAGAACTACATTCTAAAGGCTGAATATTTACTTATGACTAAATATCTATTTACCTCCAAAATGTATAAAAAAGGTGTAATGGAAAGGATATTTCTGAAAGGAATGTAAGCTCTACTGGTAAATAAGATCAATGGCAACATAGAACTAGAAGAATGAAGGTAGAGATTTCTGTCACAATACTAGCAAACTACTCTAGATACCCTGATGAAAAATTACCAGTAGCTGTTTTTCTCTAGTGGTTGCCTTGACCTCCAGTATATTTTTTGTAGAACTTCTGTCATTTTCCCTAAGACTATGAGTAGCCAATTAGAAAGCTTTGCATTTTTCTTCTAGATTGTGCTTTTCTGGATTGTACCTGGATTCAAATACCCAAAAAGTAGAAATATTTGTCTGTGACAAATGGTGTCTAATCTGTAGGCAACAGTTGTTTGAGTTGAATACTGTCTCAGATGTTTTCACAGTGGTTTATATTGATGTTTGTTCACAGATTAGATGGTTTCAAGTGAGTTTTGGATGTGTAGCTTTTGTAATTAAGGTTGTATAAGTGTAATTTACTTGGGCTTTTGGATAAACTAATAGTGGTACATGCACATCATTCAGTTGCAGCACTCAGTTTCTAGAGACCATGCTGAAGCAGCTTGGCTGTGTAACAGCATACATCTATTTATGTAGGGTGAGACTTGACTGCCAATTTATTTTATGCTAATGTCTTTTCTTTAGTAAGCATAATCTCCCATCCCTTTTTTTTTATGAGAATTTATGCACAGATTGGTTGTCTTGTCCTTTTCTGATGGTGTTGGGGCACTGATGCATCTCTGCTGGATGAAATTTAGGGGCACATCACTTTTTTTTCCTCCCTAGAACAATGAGTTACAATACAGCGCTTTCTTCTGAAGAAAACTGAAGTGAGTTTTATTGTTTGCTTTTGGATAGTTTCATTTGTCAATATTGATAATTGTCTTGTCACTCTGTGATAGGCTCACCAGTAAAATACTGTGGAGTCCATAAAAAATTCCATTAAAATTTATATCGTAAATTTATAAACTTAACACGTACTCTGCCTTGACTTGGTTGTCTTGTTTCCTTGGTTGTGTATACCTTATTAATTACAGAGCATTGGAACAGGCTCTGGAAATGTTCAGGACCCACCTGGATCTGTTCCTGTGCAACTTGGTCTAGGTGATCCTGCTGTGGCAGGGAGATTGGACTTGATGATCTTTCGAGGTCCCTTCTGATCCCTAATGATTCTATGATTGATATGAACAAGGTAGTCTTCACATTGAAGTTAAGCAGGTCTAAAACATAATCAGTTAGTATTTTGTACAGAAATGGCAAATGCTTTAAGTAGTGCTTTGCTCCATTTCTAGTGTATGGAAGAGAGTTTGGTAGATGCTGTGGTGATGATAAAACAGTGTTATCTATGACAGTGGGATGCTCCGACACATGACATGTCTGGTGGCACAACTCACATTCTATGGAAAAGTCCACTGAAGTAGTACTGGTTACTGTGGGGGAGTTTTGTAAGGAAAGATTCAAATTCTATTTAATTTTCATGAAACTCTTAAATTTTTCAAGAGAAAAGAAGTTTCTGTCCTTCATTGGAGAACCATGCAAATTTCTACCATAGTTAATAGTTGTTACTAGACAGGATGTGACTTCTAGCTATGTAAACCCTGCTAATAAAAAAGGTAAGTCAGTTCTAGAGGAGCTTATTTGTCTTTCTTTTTTCCCTTAGTGTTTTTTTTTATGCTGGATATTAGAGTATTCTTGGTGCATCTTACTATGTATGTTCTGCGTGTTTAATGTTATCTGTGCTTGTTTACAACATGTGAAAGTGTATGATGTGCAAGTACAGATGGCCAGTAAGTATTTGTAGTGTCTGCATGGTCTAAATTTTATAGCCTTGAAACTTTGAAAATAGCTTCAAGAATTCTTTAGTATAGTCGTATGTACCATGAGACCCTGTACTTTAAGAAAGTTGGCTTTCCATTTCACAGTCAGCTGTCAGATCCAGAGGAGGAAGTCAGACAGTGTGTTGCAGAGAACTTGTACTTAGTTCTGCACTCTTCTCCCACCTAGGTTATTTGTCTTTATGCTTCCTTGTGGAAACAGCATTTTCTCCTGTGCTTACAACCAGTGACACCTGTTACCAGGACAAGGAATAAGTTCACACCCAGGTTGTAGTAATGCTACGTTTTAAACTGGGAGCTGAACATTACTTAAGGAGAGTCTATTAGATAGCCCTTCCACAGAGTAAGCCTATCTGATTCAAAGGACTCTGTGATGCATTTGAAATATAATTACTGAAATGGCATCCATTTCTTCTAGTAGAGCTATCAAGACACAAACAGGTTACATATTTAGCTTTTTAATTAGAGATGCATATCTGAGGTATCCTAGCCAAAGGAATTTGCCTAATTAACTCCCCTTTTTTTACCATTCTATCAGTTGCTAGCGTTAGTATATATTTAGTTTTTCTAAAGCCTGTTTGCTCACTGTATGTGGGTGGTTTAGATATTTATAATTTGGAATAAGAGATCAATTAGTTTGAGTCTTTTACAGCAATACCTTGGTACTTAGACTTTGCAAGTCACAGTACAGCTTAAACAGAAATATTGAAGAAATAGAGTGGTTTGCACATGCATATGTGGAACTTTGAATTTTGTCCCAAGGTGATGTTCTAGCTACTGATTATGAGAATCAAAATAAATTGCCTTTCTATCCAAAACAGTTAAATTCTGTAATTTAATAGTCTTCTGCAAATGATACTTGAAAAGATGTGGGTTTATTTTTTTCAAATTTATTGCTATGTTTTAAAAGTCTGTTTAATGTGGGGCATGTTCATAGCCTCTTGAAACTTCAGTACATAAAAGGGAGTGAATAATGGTCCGTAATGGAATTGTGAATAATGTGTAATAGCCCTATATCAAAAGTCACTATATAGTGCAGTTGTTTTCTGGACAGTGTGTAATTATCCCAATTTCAGAATGGGTAACAGGCAGCTGGGGAAATGATCGATTCTTCTTGCTTATGCTGTTATTTTCTGTTCCACCACACAAAGTAAATTTATTCTTTATACCTAAATTAATATTTTATGTCAAAGCTTGAGGAACAAAGAAAGTACTTTTGGCGTGGAGGGAAAGATGAAGTTTGTATGTATAATTGAAAGCAGCACCACAAAAGACATTTTGGTTGCTGTCAGTTCCCATGGTTACTTGCAAATAATTATGCTGTTTTAAAAACACAAAACTTTTTTGCAGTTTTTCATACAGGCAGATAAGTGTCCAGCAGTTAGTTGTAACTAGCCTTGTGAAAGGTAAATTATCAGCCATAGTCTTCAAAATCCATCTTAACCTACGTATTTCACGCCTATACCCATGGCAATTTTATTGGCTTCATTGATTAGATTTCCAGGTTAGGCAATTTTCTCTGTCTGGAATAATCATATCAGGTCACTATCATGGTTTATTCTTACCTCCATGAGTTTTATGGTAGGCTATGAAAGTCTACAGAGAAACAGCTATTCTTTTCTAAAACAGAGTCTTATTTTGCATATAAGAGATTCACTCTAGATCTTCTTTTTATTATGTACCTTATGTTTGATTAAAGCTACTCAAATCATGTCCTCTCACCTTGCTGCAATATAATCAGAGGCCAGCCACGATTTGCAAAACCATCAGCAGATTGGAGTCAGCCAGGGCACCAGACCTGAGCTGGCTACAGGTGTATCCCAGACCATAAACATCAAGCTCAGTAAAAAGGGGAAAATTTGTTGTGGATTGCTTTCCTGTTTACTTGACCACTCTATATTTGCTGAATATAACCTTTGTATACTTTGTGTTAGCATTTGGTATTAGTTTGAATGTTACATAAATCCATTTCCATTGCAACCCATGGGTCTCCACCCATTTTGATCCTGATTCCTGCCTGGATGGTAAAGCAGCTGCTATAGTTTAGCGCTAGATACAGGCTACATGTAGACATCATGGAAACCACTATGATGGAAATACAGCCTTCCATGAAGATTGGACATAAGAAACTATTGTTCCTTTATGGTTCATTAATTAGAAAAGTAAATTTCTCCTATTAATACTAGTAGTATGATTATTATATTTGTAGTACTATATTAGTATGATGTCAAAAATAAACTGATTACAATCAATTGCCCAGGTTTTATTAAATTAAACAAAACTCCTCCACTTTTGTTTGCATAGCCACCCTCCTTGTACACCCTCCACGCTTGCCTTGGAAATGCATAGTGCATGCCATTGCAGAATTAGAGAATTGGAAAAGTGTGACAGATAGCTTAATTCTGACCTTCTGCACTGAAAAGATTTTATTGCTTGTGTATGAAGTGCTTTCAGATAATTCTTTCTAAATATGAAATGTAAATGTGAAATTTTTCAAGCTTGCAGTACTGCTTTTATTATTTGTCAGAAATAGTTAAAACAAGAGATGTCATTTCATAGCAGCCCTGCTGGTTTCCTGGTCATCCTTCCTGTAATTTTTTCATCAAGGCATTTTGGTATTATATACCTATAAATAATGCCTGTGATAAAAATAACTCGATTTAGCTCTTTTATATAATTTTAGTTTTAAAGTATGATAGGCACTAATTATAATTACATTACTTGCTCTTTTCTCTTTTAGTCAAGCACAGAGATATGGAATATAGTAATTCTTCACATATCCCTTTATTTTACTTTGTGATTCAAAATTGTAGTATCACAGTTTCCCACTAATATGAATTGCAAAAATGTTTTTAGGATGAGGGTAAACCATAAAAAAGTTAGGATGACAAGATACTATTTGATCACAATACTTGCTTCTCATTTTGCACACTGAGAGGGGAGCTAATATAAGCAGGAATCTCTGGCAAAGTAAGCAAGATAAATGTTTTGATTGTCTCTGAAACTTTTCAATCTGAATTATTATTATTGTGTCTTGAAAGGTCTCCCCATCTGGCCTTCTGGTCAAAGCAAGATTAATACTTTTCTTTAGAGCAGGTTGCTCTGTGCTTCTTCCAGACAAGTCTTGAAAACCTCCAAGGAAGGAATTTCTGCAGCCTCCCTAGGCAACTTGTGCCGGTGCTTAATTGTCCTTTTGTGTGAATGTTTTTCCTTACATTAATTTAGAACTTCCAAGTTTCAATTTATGATCATTGTCCTCCCACAGAGAATTTAATGTACAAATGAAAAACATTGTGATCCATAAGTACAACTTAATTAAATTAGAATTAGATACAAGATGAACAACAAAACAGCCTGTCATGTTAGATCTGAATTCATATACAAAATGTGTAACTTCAAGAATATTATGTATAAAATTAAAACCAACTTTTAATATCTGGAAAATTTCTCAGTATAAAACTTTCAAGAATTATATCTTAATTTTTCCTTCTTTAATTTTCAGATCTCTTTAGATGAAGTAATGAGGTGAAAAAATTATAGTCAGCTTAGCATCCTGTTTTATTATGAAAAATTCATTTTGAATTGCCACCCAAAAAACCCAAAATTCCTTTATCACCAATAGATCCTTTATTAGTCTGTAAAGGTTCCGTTCAGAAACTCAACATATCTGGATTTTAGGCATGTTAATGAACTTGACGAGTTGTTATAAGCTACGATATTTTCTCACTTCTTCAAATAGGGAATAAAGAGTGACCACACAGCTATGTTAGAATCAGTCATCCTTTCTCTGTCAAAAGTCATTAGTTTCTGGTACTAGAAGTAGCTAGATTCTTAATAAGTCTTAAATAAAAAAACCTGGCTAAAGCAGCTTTGTCTTAAAAAAACACCTGAACTTTGCTTATTCTGCCCTTCTTGATAATTTTTTTTCATCATTTTGTTCATCTTCACACAACTTATTTCCATAGAGGGATGTTTTCAACACCTTCTAAGAATTCATTTAATGGTCTTCCATTTTTAACTTTGTTTGTATTTTTACCTTATTTCTAGGTGCAGTCTTCTTAATTTCCATCCTACCTTGGCATAATTTCATATTGCTGCTTCCCCTTGTCCAGTCATATTTCAGTTCAAACAACCACAAACTTATTTTGCCCCTAAATGTGTTGTGAGCTTGAGTTTTTCTCAGAGTAATAATTATCTTGAAGTCTTCCACAAAGTGGACTCAGAAAAATGTTGTTTTCTGGAAGAGTTGAACAATCAAACCTGGTTTGGAAGCATGAAATTACATGATGCATTGCAGTGGGCAACAGAACTGTTCTCCAGAATCCTCCATGCATCCTCGTTTGACAGCTGCTTGCCAAACCTGAGGCTGAAATGAAAATAGGCTTGCAACAACAATTCCCTTAAATGCTACTGCATATTTAAAGCACAGGGTAACCAGCTGCTTTATTGTAAATCCTTTTTGTCCATTCTTTGTGCAATTTGTTTCACTCTTTACTTTGGTAAGAACAGTATAGGACTACTGTTGCTTCTTTGATATATCAGAATGGTTAAATGGTTAAAAAGAGCTAAGGGGTTACAAATCAGTAAGTTTATAATGGCTTGAAAAACTACCCTTCAGCTTATTACTCACGTATTTGAATAAGTGAAATCTGATGGAGCAGGTGAGAAAATACTTGAAGCAGTCCCCAAAAAAATTTTCAATGCCTCAGTTTAGTATTGTGTGAAAATAATGCAAGTTAATTTTATGCTGTCTTAACTTATTTCACTGTGAATTAGTAGTGATGGAAATGAACATGTAATAAGTATGAAAAGACCATCATCACAGATAAAAAAGCATATTTTTTTAAGTTACTGTATTGCTAAGTTTTTAAATATCAATCCTTCATTCTTCAGTGATACCAGAAACAGGAGACTCTGGGCCTGGGTCTAACATATCATAACAGACTTCATTATCAAGTAACGTTCTATAAATGATTCTAAGTGTTACCATTATAAATAATGCTTTCATCACATTTCAATATTTCATTATTTAATAGGCATCCAGCAGGTACTCTCAATGAAAAGGATAGTAGTGGCTTTAACATATGAAGCAAACACATTTTCAGTCCTGTGCATTCAGCTTTTAGATACTTATACTTGTCCTTGGAAAAAGATTAAATTTGGAGTGTTGTCATAGTATGTTCAAATACAATTGTGGCTTAAGTGCGGATGGATTGAAAGAGAGGAAATATTGCATATTTATTTTTCTGTTTTTAAAAATATATATGTATATATCAAGTTATGCATTTGTATCTTTGCATTTGTGTATGCTGCTGTCTGTAGGTTCAAGTCCATGAGAACAAACACATTTTTTCTGTTGACATTAAAACTCCAAAATAATAAGCAATAGCTATGCAGTGGTGACAATAATAGAAAGAAGAAGCAGTTCTTTATGTTTAATGGCCACAAGCCAAAGTCTGAAATGGAAATAATTCATTATGAAAAAGCCTCCGACTAATTGTTTGTTATTTTTTGTACATTTAATTCAATATCACCGTAATGTAGTATAAGTGTAGTTTCGCCTACACATGGGTAGATGTAAAACCACAATTTTTAAATCAAACATTGGAAAGAGGGATTATTAATAATACACAATCCTTTCCATTGGCTTCAGCAATTTTACTTGAATGATCCCAAGGATTCCAGAATATAAGCAAAATGTAAAATGTTCAGGGAAGCAGTAGATACTCAGACTTTTGTTTCAGCCTTGTTTTTGAGTGGAATATTTTCTTGTGCCACTTGCACCTGTTTCTATAGATGGGTTTGTTATTTTTTTCTGTAGGCTTTTCTATGGTACTTAATATTATCATCTAGTAATAGTAATGGTACGATACTTGGATACTAAGAAACTTGTAGCACTCATGTATAAAGAGGAAAAGGTTTTAGACCCAACTTATATGTGGTTCGGTAAGACACATAATGCACAGGAATGTCCATTCATTTTGTGTAATTTTGCTCCACTGAGCACAAAACCTTGAACATTTCAATCTTTCAGAATACTACATATTTTTGGTAGTATATAATGTGTTAAAAATCTGCCTTGAAACGACTTATAAGTGGAAAGAGACAAGACACGCTGTTAGCAGATTTTGCAGTTATTTGTGGAGACCAGAAGAGTACTGAGAACCTGAGTTCTTCAATGGCAATGGTGAGGGGAGCACTTTTATACAGCATTGCTCTTTGTTGCTACTTCCACAACTGCTGATGCATTTGTCTGTATTTCTTCCATTTATAATTGTTCTTGTCTTCTTCACACATACAGTTATCCCTGAGAATTTCAAGCTAGCCTGCCACATCCACATGTTCTTTTCCGGTCTGCTCTTCAGTGCTTCTCTCCCTCTCCTTTCCTTCCTTCTGTCTCTTGTCTCTCATTTCTGACTCGCTGGTCTTCTGGGCTGGCTGTGTCCATTCCCATTGTCTTAGTTTTCTGTCCCTTCTCTGTCTAGCATTCTTGTCCATCATTTCTTGCAGGGTATATCAACACTGATGTGCACTCTGACCAGCCATCTTAGAAGATTATTCTCATCTTCATCTATTCCTTTCTTTGTGGCTGAAATCAAGTCATTCTTTTTCATGCTTTTTCATATTGTCTGGTTGCGTGTAACACTTCATATAGGAAAGATAGTCTGCTTATTCTGGGTTCCAGTTTTATAACAGTGTGGCAATATTCCTACAATTCTCTCCCATTCTGCAGCAGAGATACTTAGTCCTTCCAGTTACTTGAAAGAAGTTGACTGCAGATGCAAATTCGGTGATGTGATTGTAACTGCTGCTCTAAAGAGCAGTCTCTGCTGCATATAGATGAATTGAAGATTTAATTATTTTTTGGAGGTTTATTCATTAGACAGATTTAGATTCTTCACAGAAATCAATACATTTCTGGTCCGAGGGTGAACCTTTTACCACACTAGAACCAGCTAGGGAAGTAAAACTTTTTGAGAGGTTTCTGAGAAAAAAATAATTCTCAAAGTTTTGTTTTGTTTTTATTATTTCAGTTTTAATCAGTTTGAGGGAGACATGCTGTGTGGGAATTTCAGTGTCCAACAGATTTGACTCAGTAAATAGACTGCATCATAAGAACTGACAGCTATTAAAATAGGCTTCAGGTTGGTGCTTTTCACACAGGGTTTAAAATAGTTTCTTGCAAATTTTTGAAATGACAAAATTCCTAAGCTGTGGATCACAGATAGACATCTACAGTAACCTGCTGAATTTCATTCTTTATGCAAGTCAGTTTATAAATCATATAAATCATATAAGCTGGACCACAAAACAGGAATATCAATTATAGGGTCTAACAGAGCATTGTGTTGGATTTAAATGACTGCTGTGAAAGGATAAACGAAGACTTCCAGTAAGTGACAGTTTACTTCTATTGATGAAGTTAAGCCTATTTTCATAAACTCTTTTAATATTGTGCCATCTTTCTTCCATCAGATATCTGGTTACTATGTGCTTACAGCAGCCTCTTTGTTTGATTGTCAGAATCTTGGAAAATATCAAAGTCAAATACAGAACTGCAAATTAATGCAAAAATGCATTTAAAATACTGATAAATGATCTGCTCAAATGTTCCTATTTTTACACTTACAATTTTTTAATTGTGAATTTAATGAGCTGAATATGATGGCTTAGTGATATTAATCAGAGTTAGAATACTTTATTTGGGTGATACGCAGGCTTTCTCACAGAACTCTGCCAATATAATTCACTCATGTTTTTTTGGGAAAAAACCAATAAATCACATAAATATTTAACACTTCTAGTCCAGAAGTGTTAACCAATTATACCATTCACTGATCATCATAAAAGGATTGTAGGAAAGGAAGATAACAAGTGAATAGTAAGGTAATATAGGTCGTAACATTGTTTGGAGGGCATTTTTATAAGGATTAAGTTAGAAATTTTTTTTAGTGGAAGATACCAGGTCTGACAACTTTCTCTATCATAAGAAAATGCTTCTTTTTCCAGTTATGTTTTCCAAATGTCCTCATGAAAATTCACAACTCACATTGTAGAAGATGCTGTGTTGGCTTCTTTCACACAGATGTGCTTGGCATATTTTAAAGCAAATTTCAGTTATGTCTTTCTATTGTTTTAAAAGTGTTTTGAGTCAATGTGAGTTTCTTAATTTCATATTTGAAGAAGTTAAATAAAATACATAGTTTATTATTCAGTGTACAAAGGAGATCCTATTGTGGTGTCTTTCTGTGTAAAAGCTGTAGATTACCAAGCTATCTTCCTCTTTTAATTGTTAAATATTAAACCCACAGTATTACCTAGAACATAACTTGAAATATGTTACTCTACAGCAGCAATTGTGTTGAAGGCTTGAACCATTAAATGTCAAAAGAGATGTGTAAGGTAACATAAAAAAACCCCTAAGTTTGGGACTGATTTAGCAAAAATTCTTTTTGGAATGTATCAACTTAAATTGTTCCAGCAGTACCAAGGCTGGATCTGAGACAGTGAGAAGTGACAAAACTGCTCATCCACATATTACAGAGCAGGGGGAAGTTAGAAGTTAGAGAGTCTCCATATCAGACTTTGAATAAAGCTGACAAAAGTTTCTTTCTTTTATTAGTTCCTTCTGCTCTCTTTTGTACTTCTAATTCCTGGAGAAAATGTGTGCTGTATGACTTGTCAGAATTGTCGTAAAAGCAAACCTACATCTTTCAGTTAGCATTTTGCCGTGATGCTCTTGGGTTATCATTGGTTATGGGCTCTATAAGTAATGAAGATAAGCAGCCCCACCAAAATCCAGTTAATGAGTACAGCGCTTTCATTTTCACCTCATCTTTTAAACATAAACAGACAGGATGAGGCTGGGCCGTCAGTCAGTTTTGACCAACTCAATTTTAAGTTAGAGATAGAATGGAGAACAGAATTGCTTGGGCACAGATCGGATGTCTTTTCCTGCTTCTCCCTCAAAGAATACATGATTTAACTTTCTGGGCACACTTTGTGGTCTCCATTCTCTCTTGCCTGCTTCTCCTATGAAGTCTTCAATATCATTTCTGTAGCAGAAGATGCACAATAGAAGTAATCTTATCCTGCCAGAAACTTAAACTCCTATGGAGGAAACACCTAGTCAGTCTGTACTTCACGGTAGCTGGATGAATACTACCGAAAGACCCATTTCCAGAAATAGTACTTGATCTCTGTCACCATCCAACATAGTCAGCAAAAACTCAATTTATGATCATGGTTAAACTGATTAATTCTCAAGAAAAGAAGTTAAATCTATGCTTCTGTAGTCCAAATTCTGTGCAAGAATCAGTCTATCTAGAATGAGATCTCAACTTGAATGAAAATGATGTAATCTAAATGGCTTTTAATTTTTTGTGATTTTTGTAATAATATTAACTACCCGATAATACATAAATGGAATTAACTTCAAGTTCCCTGGAGAGCTTTGAAAGGATATGGTGTAGTAGCTTAGTGTGACTGTGACTAAGCTTAGTGATGACTATGACTAGAAATAGGGTTTCATATAATACAATGGTGGTTTGTGTCCATGCTTGAAGTGAAGTTGAGCGGTAAGATAAACGAAATCTGAAAACTGACACACACCCACTTCAGCTCCACATGTGTGAACCAGATCTAGCACAAGAGGTGACGTTTAGCAGCATTTGTGAGCCATTAGTCTCTAAAGCTGCAGAGTGGGAGCAGCAGTACACGATGCCCAGGGCAATGGAGCGGAAGGGTTGGGAAGAAGCTGTGTCATGACCTGTTATTACACAATGATAGTGTTTACTCCTTTCTCTCCCCACACCTTTCTGGAGGACAGTAGCACCTTCTAAGGGGGGAAAGGACAAAAGAGAACACAACTGAGAAAAGATTTATTTGCAAGATATTTAGAAATCAGTTGTACTTTCTGAACAGTGAAAGCCTTAAGCACTGCATCAGTGTGGTGGGTCATGGTGTGGGCTGTGTGTGGAACTGTTCACACTAGATAACAGGCTTTTGAATCCTCTGTTTCTCCAGCTGAATGGTTACACAAGCATTGTTGTTGGTTGTGGTTGTCAGGGTCATGAAAACCCACACATGAGCTGAATGTGAATTCTTGGAACTTTGCTACTGTTTCAGTCTGGGCTATCTAAAGCTAAAGCTTTAAGCTAAAGAGAGCTCCCATGCCAGGCCTGGAGCTGCATGGTAGTGCTTCCATGCGGTTGACTAAAGTGGAGAGTTTCCCAAGCTATGGTTGTGGTGGTGAGAGTGAAGATGATTAAAAGGTTCTGGAACAATCTGTAAGTACTGAGAACAGTTTAATCCTCTCTGATTTGCTGTGAAGTGCTATAGGGGAGCCTATAGCTAAATTCTGTTAAACAGCTCAGACCAAGCAGTTTAGTGTGAGGAGGGACAGTGCATCTGGGCTGAGGCCCTGGCCTCTCTCCATGCTCTTCCACTGACTCCTTAAGAAAAAAAAAAGCAAAACAAGGTATACAAATCAAACTGTACTGTTGCTGTAGCCCTGAGAAGTGCTCCTGTTGAAAAAACAAGGGGATTTGTAGTTGTGGCTGTGGAAGTTGTGTAACAAGCCTGGCCCTTCTTGACATTTGCATACATCATTGTCATAATGCATATTCATTCCTGAAGACAGTTAGGAAACTGCAGCTTTCAAATTCAGTGTTGTGTGATGTGACTACTTCTAATTGTTTGATGTAAGACATTTCAATTCAAACTTCTATCCAGATGCAGAATTGTGCTCAGCAGTTGCTGGGGGAAGTGCATTGGAAGGACTATTGAAGAAAAATAAGTGCCTACTGGACATTCAAGTTGAATGTCAAGTTAACTGTTGATAACTCTATTTTTAAATGGTGTCTCTTGGATGAGCAAAGCTACTAGGTACATCTTTTTCTCCTTGTTATTTCATCAGTTCAAACTTGAAATGTGAAGTATGGTTATTAGGAGAACAGTGTGGTCATATCTTTGAAAGGATGATACTGACATTGTAGCTGCATATAAACAATTTGCGCGTTGCTTTGCCTGGAATTCGGACAAGCTAGCCACTGAAGCAGAAAAAGCACAGCCAGCGTTGTCATATATTATTGGTGCAATGTGCCTTTATATGTGCCTGGCTGAGCAGCATCAAATGGCATTTGACATGGTTCTTTCCCAAGGCCATAGCTTGCTGCATACAGCAGACTCTCAGTTAAATCACTTCTATATTTTAAATCTATACACCCACGTACAGGCATAGTGTTTCTAATCCATCAAGGTGATTTGCATGAATTTGTGAAATATTCCTCCAACTACCCTACTTAATTTGTTCATTTCATATTAATAAGGCACTTTGAAAAAATCATGACATCTTTCCCAAAATAGCATCCTTGCATTAAATATGCCTCAGTGCATCTACACTACGGTATTTTCCTCAGTTACATACAGATATGTTTTCTGAAATAGTAAAAAACAGCCTGAATTATTGATTTAGCAGCTCTTAAATTATAGAAGGGGGGGGGGGGGGTTTGTTGTTTGGTTGGTTTTAATCTGTTATTTCTTTGATGAAACCTTTTAGACCTTTGGGTTTGTACTTGTTATGAAGCGCTGAACTCTTTCTGTTGGCTATAGTTATGAGGAAATGCAAACAGAATTTGTTGTCTCTGCCCTCAATGCAAATATAAATCCAGCCCTGTTATGTAACATGTCTACACAGAAGTCACAGGGAAATGCCTCAGCGTATTTAGGAGCAGTTTTGAACAAGTTGATGCTTTAACAGCATTTTTTAAGCGCTACTTTCCTTTCTTGTTAGGATTCCTCTGTTGAATATTTGTTTTGCAATTCATAAAAATGGTATTTCAGGGGCATAATAACTTTGATGCCCAAGATGTGCAATTTTAAAATCAAAGAGGTGTTTGTTTCTCGTATTTTACTTTTTGTAAAAGATTCCTCCTATCCAAAGAAAAGATATAAAGAGTAGATGTCAGCAATGAGAGCAGATATCTGTTATAGGTGTAAAGATAACACCACAGATTTCTGTTTTGGCTGAATTTTGACTAATCTAGACCAAATAATAGTGGGATCTTTTCTCCATGCTGTTTTTATTTTTCTGCTCCCTTTAGACTGAGATGAAAAACACCTGCCAATCCATATTGAAACATTTGTGTTTCATTGATTGCTGCCTGCAGGGACTATTCCAGTAATGACTGTGTAACAACTTGGGGATGAAAATGATCTCTCTGTCTAGTCTTGTGTGGGATAACGCCCTACAGAGAAGGACAAAGTGGTCAAAGCCTCACTGCTACTTTGCCCTAGACTTCTCTTTTCAGTAAGATTTTGTTTGCCATACCTCCTGCTTGAGGCCAGCAGCAAACATGGGCCTTTTTTTTTTATTCCTGGCTTATGAAATTACAGTTTTATTAAAGCCAGTACAGTATGTTGTTAAGTTGGTAAGAAAAATCCCTGCATTAACTTTTAACGCAGATAATAGCCTAGCCTGTTTTGTTTTAATTCTTCTAAAATCAAATTCCAAGGAAAGAAATATGTAATGGATTTTTTTATAAGCTAGAAATTGAGTTTGGTGGGGACATCATGTCAGACTATTTAGGATTTATCATCTTGTCGCCTGTTAGCTCAACTGAATTACAAGTTGCTAATTGTAAGTGCTTTATTACTATATAATATGTTACCAATTTAATGGTTCATATTTTAAGGTGGTTTCATGAACACTGCTGCTGCGTAAGTTTCTGTGCTAATTTCAGTAAAATAATTCATTATTTGTGTTTTTTTTCTTCCCTTGAAAAGTGATAGAGGTAAAGGAAGGGGGAAGAGGAGGAAAGAATAGGTGGCAAAGAAACTATTCATCAGCTGCTGTCAAATGCACAAAATGAACCAACTGGATAAGAGGCAGGAGATTAAACCTATAATCCTTTCCACTTACAGCAATATTGGAACATTAGTTATATAGTTAGCAAAAAATCCTTAAGACATGAACTTAGTGTTCCTTTACCAACTTTGTATATCCTCATAAATATTGATAGAGAAATAAATATTGTGTAGTTTGAGCTTAGTGTGGCTCAATATCTTTTAAGAGGATCATGTAGCAACCGTGACACTGCTCAAATTTTATACGCAGTGTTTGCCTAAAGAGTCAGTGCATCATCACTTACAGAAGATACCAGAATTTCCTGACAATCTTTTTCCTAAGTATGACGGTTGTTGTCAACTTTTATTTTAATGGAAAATCATGCTTTCCAAATACATCATCTTAATGGAACATACTTTTTCTTTTCTAGGTGACATGGTTTGTTTCCATAATTTAATCTGTCTAATTTCAAACATTGACTGATGAACACTGAGTTCAAGTTTCAAAATTCTACTTCTTTTCTTTGGGCTTCCAAAATAGTAAATATTTAAAAATTGGATGTACACTGTTTTTCAGTGTTTTTCTAAGTGGCCACTTATGCATTAGAATTGATTTAATGTTTTATAAGCTACCGTTATTTTTCCATTATTCCTAGGAAACTGTCTTTGAAAAAAAAAGAACATTATTTTATTTGGTTTAAGCTTCTCTCCATACTCTGTTCCTCCTTTCCTCTGTCTGCCTTCAGATCATTATGGCTGAGTTTCTATCTAGAGACAATTTCACTTGGTTTGTTAATCACTTACTGGTTAGGCATGCTTGCCAAGATGTTCAGGAAATTTAGTGATTTGTGAGTATCTTACTTACTCACAAGGGGTTTAAAGGAAGTACAATTGTCAGTGCAAACTGAATGTTAGTTCTATGAAAAACAATTCTTTAACATGGGCTGAATGACACCAACAGGCATCAACCAAGAAAGCTGTAGATCTAGCACATTTGTTATCATCCAGGTGGAAAGCTACTTCGTGTTAGCAGTGACTTCTTAATGATTTTGTAATTCTATCGAGTTCTCTTTTCTGAGCTAATACGCATTTTCATAAGATGGATGTGGTTTAAGAAAAACAAGACTTGTCATGATCTCAAAATCATGACTTGCCACATATGATTTCAGAGTATGTGAGCAGCACACTAAACAAGATATCCTGGAGAACAATTTTGAATTGATTCATTATATTATTATTGATTTTAATTTAGGGTTTTTGGTCCTTTTGAGCTTCCCTGATATAAATGTGGAAATAAGTGCATGAAGCAGCACGCTAGAAGCCAGTCTCCATGCAAGTGTACTATTTAGCAGTGCTCTGCTTATGTTTAACACTTGTTCTGTATCAACACAGCAGTAGGAATAAATCAAGGTTAGTATTCAGCCCAGCTCAAACCAATGTCTTCTGCAAATTCCATCGATTTCAGGCTGTCAAATACAACCAGAGTACTGAAAATTGCTTACTTTAACAGTGTAAACAATTTTTTTCCTTTTCATTTCAGCCAAAACGTTTTACACTGGACAACATGTTATGGGAAATTTTCTGCCACTTGCTACTTCGTTCAGATATTACCTCCCATCCAAATTCTCAAATGTGCATTACACTGAAAATTGAAAATTATTTCCCCAAAATCACAACAGAATTGCATATGTGCCCTTTCAAAAAATTTTTTTTAAAAAAAGTTTAAGATTTTTTTTCAATAGAAGTACAAAAATGCTTAAGTGTGTGATTTCCAGATTGGGAAAATCCTCACAAACTTAATCTTAGAATGCATTATTTGCAAATGTAAATGCTGTTATTATCATTAATATTACAGTAATTAATTTCTTGTGTCTGAACAGTGAATTTGGAGTGACTTTTTTCTAATTTGAGTCATCAAATTTGCTCTGGCTCTAGAATGCCTTTTATGAAATACCTTGGAGAAATACATCAGAAATGTAGGAAGATGTTACAGAGTAATACACATGCATGACTAAATTTTGGGAAAGGAAATAGAATACTGTGTTTGTTCTTTCACACCAGGTCAGGATGGGCCACTGAGTTTTCTGCAGTTGCATTGCTTCAGGGTCTGTGAACTTGGGCAGGTGGACTTTGAAGTGGTTTACATGTTCATTGGGGCATCTTAGTATTCCTAAAGATATTTTTATCCCTAAAAATCAGAGGATTAAATATCAATTAGCATTAGAGATCTGCATGGTTTTTAAATCATATAAATATTTTTAAAGCTTGAAAAAGACAAGGGAAATCACTAACTAATTAACTGGCTTATAAGGCCTTCACTTGTGTGAAGCTTATTGGTAGAACGTGACTCAGAAGTGCTGTGATGCAAGTGGTCTTCTTTCAAGTAATTACATTTATTTTCTCTAGTGATTAGCAGATGGTCCTGTCAGTAGTCTTTCCAGTTCCTAATCCTCTTCATGTGTTTCTGGATTATGTTGAGGGTCAGCAAGTATAAATGAACTATCTTTGTGACAGGAAATTGTTCTGGAATAGGAGGATCCAGCCTGTTATGTTCAAGATGTAAATATGACTTCTTTCTTGTCTCAACATCAACACTACATCCAATAGTGGACTAAAAATAGAAAGCAGGATTGACAACAGTAAGAAGATGTGACAAGAGAAAGGGTTAAAGTTGTTCACACCTTGTAGAACTAGTTCTGTTTGGTCTGAGAATCTTTGATGCTGCACTTTGTACTTCTGTGAGGATCAGTCTTAAACGTTTCATGGCAAAGAAAATTATCAGCCTGAAGACAAAATAGCCCCACAGAATGTTGAAATTTTACTGTACGGACAGTAGGTGGATTTGTAAAGAGACTAAGAGCAAACTGACTCATAAAATCCTCTATCAATTAATCATTTAAAAATATTTAAATCTTGAAACATGTATAAATACTAAATTGCAGCATCTTATTCAAATCATTAATTTAGCAATTTTTCTTAGGTTCAACTCGATTTTAATGAACTGATGTAATACTTCAGTATATAAGTTTATTACAGTATGTCTAAAATATCCTATTCAAATTTTAAGTAAATTCTGCATACTGTTTTGTAGTCATCAAAGTCAATTACTAGTGAAGCTGTCTATACAATTATTACAGAAACCCTAGATGATAAAGAAAAAAGGACTGGGACAACGCATATTAGAGAGTGAGACAATCTTTAATTGAATGGAAATATGTGACACTGATTTAAATTGCTTAGGATAGAATTTTTTTTTTATACATCTGTTTTCCAATGATGTTGTACACCATAAAATGTCCCTTAAAATCACATGTAATTTAACAGTATATAAATGTGTTATAAAGGATTTTAAAATGTTTCTGATGGAAGGAGAGAGTCTTAACATTCAATATGATTCAAGTGCAGAGCTGGCAAAAAAAATGTCAGAATGACTCCATAGCGATTGCTACTTCTGTTGTACTATTTCACATTAAAAGGAAAGTGGTGGTCTATGGCTGCATCTTTTAGTAAATCAAGAGCAAATCATGTTAAAATCCAAAAGTTGGTCTGCCCAATGTATTGTCAAGGAATTTGGATGAAGTAAGTTACAGCAAAACTACAATTCTGAAGAGAGGTGAGTTCATAGGAGCCAGGCAGAGCTGCTCCTCTGTCTTCCATCTCTCATTGTTCAAGGACCAGTAGTTGGACTAGTAGATTAGAAAAGCATGCTAGATGTGATGGGAAATGTGATTTCTAGTCAAGTGCTGTGGCCATCCTCCTGTAACATGTTTCATGTTCCAAAATCCATTTGGAATTTGGGATCTTTCCTAGTTTTCTGTCCTGAGCTTTCGTTTTGGAGTCGATTACAGATATGCATCGTACTGAGCCCTCATTGGACATTGGAACCCCTGATATAAAAAGCTACAAGCCACATGCATCAAACTAGTTTTTCAGATTTGTACTTTGGCGTGTTGATCACTAAATAAGAGGTCAACTGATGGGAGACTTTGATTGCCTGTCAAGGCCACTCAGTAGTCCCTAGCAGAGAAAACTCTTATTCCATCAAAATGTTTGTAGTGTAGACAATAATTCAAGTAATCACGAAGACACTCTGAGTTGAAAACAGCTTCCAGGCAGTGTACTGTCATTTTTAGCAGCTAGCTATAAAGGAACAGGCAAAGGAGAGAGTACTTTTGCAATGACTTGTCTACCATTCTGGATCTACCATCCTAGTAAGCTCATCTTACTCTTGGTCTTACTGTTTAAAGGTGAGATCACAATGGGTTTAAATCGAGTTGGGAATGGTTTCAAGCTGGCAGAGGGCAGGTATAGACTGGAAGTCAGGAGGAAGTTCTTCACAGTGAGAGTGGTGATACACTGGAACCAGTTGCCCAGGGGGGTTATGGCTGCCCCCTCCCTGGAAGTGTTCAAATCTAGATTAGATGGAGCCTTGAGCAACCTGGTCTAGTGGGCGGTGTCTCTGCTCATGGCAGGGGGGTTGGAACTAGATTATCTTTAAGGTCCCTTCCAGCCTGAACCATTCTGTGAATCTATGAACTTAAATCTTGTGTCAAGATTCAAACAGCTTTCTAAACTCCTAAAATTTTGAAGTTGTCTGTTCTGAATGAGAGAAATGCTTTTGGTAATACAGATAGAAAAACATTGGTGAGAAATATGATATAGGCTTTTAGTATAACTGACTGTCCCTTATACTGATTCCGTTACGTAATTTCATACACAATCTCAATTCATGACAATGAAATTCTCTCACTATTACCTGCAAAACAGTGTAAGTATAAACAGTATTAATAGAAGCTTCTCCTGATTGCCATAGCAATATACTTCGTCTTTGCTCTTTAGGTTCACCTCTTGATATGAAAATAGGTCAGGCTTTGTTCTCTGCTGTCTATCAGCATGTGTGTCAATCAAGCAGGTGATAAACATACGCCTGTTAGAGTTTATATTTAAGATCATCAACTCATTTCATGTAGGCATATAAACAGATGGTTTCTCAAGATCCCCAGAGATACTATCTAGATTTTAACCACTGATACGAGTGTGAAAGAATCTGTTTATATTCACCAATCCCATCAGTATAGCTTCTATCTATTAAAATTTTAAAGGCACAGATTTTATTCTGTATGAACAAAGCACATGAAAAATCACTGTACTGGATTAATAAGTAATTAGTGGAATTTCCTTCAATTAAAATTGAACACACAAGCCTGCAGCCTTGCATACTGAGAACATTCTTTAACCAAAGTCAGCACCAGTATAATTTGAGACAGATCTGTGATATGAAATTTTCCAGCATATATTAGTCTGATAAATTTTGAAGGTGATTTGCGTTTTATGCTTTTCTTTTCCTGATGGATCATGATAAATATTTTTAGTTGTGTTTTCTACAGGATTTTACTGTATTTCTCAACCATTTGGCAAATAAGGAGATAGCATTTACTGAGAATTGCAATATGCTGCTTAAATTATTTCTGGTAATGCAAATATGAAATCAAAAGCATCTCATGGAATTTGCTGTGAATGAGAAACCTCCTGTTTCCATGATGAACACTCCTACCATTCAATGACAGATTGAAGTTTACACAGTGTGTTCCACATGTTTGTTTCCTGATGTTATTTTAGGTTTTGCCTCTCTCCTCTGCTAGCAGTGCAGTACTATTGGATGTTGTTACTACTGTTTAATTTGCTCTTCATCTTAAAAGCCGTAGTTAGGACAAACATTCATAGTTAGTTTGTATTGCTGGATATGATGTAAAATAAAGACACCAGAGCTACATTTAAATGAGTTGTTGAGGGTACCTGGAGCAGCCCATCAAGAGAAACATTGATTTTTAATATATAGCTGTTTATTTACCTTAGCTTAATACAAACATACTATCAATACAATTCCTGTTAGAAAACCTTATTGGTTACTGTTATTGCATTACACTTATGTGAATGCAAAACTCTTTCTCAATGGAATATGCTACAAGTGGCTATTACATTGTACATTTATTATAATACAGCCTTTTGACTGTTATGTAAGACTTACTCATTTAAACATCATCCTTGAATATCAGAATGTCTCAACTAGTCAAAGTAGCAGAGGCTACTGTTGGTATTGTTCTAATGGAAATCGAATCTTCTGGTGGAAAGTAGTTTGTAATGACTACAAAATCATTATGAAAGAGTGCATACGCTTGGATCTGTGGGAAAGAGAAGTTCAGTTAAAATGCATCCAGCTAAGATCAGAAGTTAGCCTTTCTTTGTGAAAACCTTGGTGCTGCGTTGAAGTAAAAATAGTATGTCTGGGTACACAAATATGGGATCAATACACGACTAAATTCAGAATTAACTCTGCACTAGTCTAGGTTGACTTGAACAAGCAAAGGAGAAGAGATTTCTCGATAGGCTAAATTTTTGGAAGCTCACAAAAAAAGGCACTTGCATGTAGAGAAAGTAAAAATGTTTAAAATTAAAAATAAATTTATGTTAAGTTTTATCTTCTTACATAATTTTATGTTTTTCTTAAGTATTTTCCTCTGAATTTAGAATTTTGGAGTTTTTTTGCTTTACTTAGCTAAACAGGGTTTAAATGCTAAGACAACTCAATCCCTTCTCTAGAGATTGTATTGAATTAGCTTTACTTTTGCAATGAGAACATTGGTTAACACAGGAGAGCAGGGTAGTGGTGATTCTCAGTCACAGGTAAGTGGAGGTCACTGTTTGTCAAAACCAGCATCTGTGGTTTGATATACATCTCTCAATATTCAGAGCAAGAATAGTTTCAGAGCCTTACCGTCTGAAATTAATTAGTTTACGTGAGAATCTCTTCTCTCTTTGTGGTCATTTTCTAGATCTTTCTGGGGAAAAAGCAAAAAGAAGCAAAAATTTTAGTCTGTTTATTTTAGCTTAAACATCATGTAAGTATAAAATGGCGACATAGTTACTCATTTAAAAAAAGAAAAATTGCAGAGTCTCTTGACTTTGGGGATCCTTAAAGATATCTTCTGATTTTATGGGGCTAACAGTTTTTCTTCTCTTCATACGTATTTCAGCATTCACAAGTGAGAGGCTGTGTGGTGCTTAGTTGCTGGTTGGGGTTAGACTACAACAATAGTTAAGGTAGAAATCAGGAGAGCACTCAAACTACTTGTTGAAGAATAACCTCATAAGAATCTTCTGCAGTGAAATGGTTTCCTACTGTGTGTTTTGTGTTTTAATAGCAAACTGGGCTGCTCAAGGCAGAGAGATGACTGCAGTGAGTGTTCATCATAGTAATGGTTCATGCTATCTAATAGCAATCTGATATGTATTGTAGTCAATAAGCCATTTCTACTTGTGGAGCATCATATGCATCTATAAGGAGGGACTCAACACTGGAAACAGTTTTTATTTACTTGGAAGTTGACTTAGCGGTCTGGGAGACTGCCATCAGTGCAGGGTTGAAAATATCCAGTTCTGTGTTACTGTGTGGTGACAGGATGTGAAGCTATCAGTAGGAAGCTTTTCCACACTCCGCTACTAGAACTGTGGTTGATTCTTTACAGTTATGAGTGATCTCTTTAATTTTCTTGTCACAAAATAAAGCTATAAACTATTTTCCTTGGGTAGAATATTGATTTCTGACCAGAAAGGAAGTTTTCATTTAAAACTCTGAAACAAACTCACAATTCTCATTGCCGCCTTACTTTTCCTGTTTTTCCTTCAGTCAGAAAAGAAAGAATAAATGAAAATAAAATTTAAAGGGATCAGAAGTCTTAAAAATGTTCAGGCCTATCATTATTCAGTTTGGGTTCAATGAAAACCAGAACTACTCCAAACTATAACTCATTGTTTGTACAGAAGCAACAGGGTAGCACATCCTGAGGGTTTACAGTTGTGGACCTTGTGCAGACTTTTTTCATTGTATGGAATATGTATGTGACTTAGTCACTTGCAGTTGCTTAAGTAATCAGTGAAGAAAAGTAGGCACTTCAATGACACATCTGCTTTCAATAGCTACTTTAAGAAGATAAAAACTATGCCCTAGAACTCAACAGATTGGTCCAATATAGTCAATAGCAATTTTACTGCTAGTCCTTTAACTGTAAAGATCCCCTCAGATGCCTAGACTGGGTGAAGATGCTTGTGGTGTTGTCATCTGTGGGGCAGATTGAATTAATCACCCTGTCTTAGACTTATTCCTTACTTAGCATGAGATGAATTGTGCTCTAGGCACTATTAAATAAATTGATTAAGCTTCTCTTAGTCACAGTGGTGAGTAATTCAGCTGTAGATGTCTACATGGTTGGGTCTGAAATGAATGAATTATTGTTTCTTGTATCATATACTGAAGTTCTTTTGACTTCTTGGATATATTAATTTGTTTACTGTAGGGCTTTGTAAGAATAGCATTTGATTTATTTGTCTTTGACCATTGCAAAATTCTGTGGCTATTGTAGCTACTGATAGTTCAGTGTTTGGAGAATAGTTTTTGTTTCATGCATATTGCTCTAAGTCTATAGTCATAACTCATTTGTAGGCAAATTTTCTTTTGTCCCTGCTTTTTCTTGATGCAGCTTTAGTAATCTGTACTGTCATGCTTGGGCCAGCACTGGTATGCTTTTTAAAATCTTGCTTCTGTCACACTAGAAGTGGGTGTGCCTTGGAAATGGACAAGTGTCAGGAAGACCATATTGAAATACATTGTCCTATTCCTTAGCATATTCAGAGCCTATCTCTTCATCTTCAGAGAGTATGAGAAAAAATTCTTAATTCCACAACATAAAGCATTGAGTCTCTTCATTCACCTCCAGAAAACATGTTTGCTATGGTGTTCACTTTCTTTCCTTCACATGCTTTTCTCATTTTTGTTTTTCCTTTCCCAGAAGAATTCTATAATTCAAGTGCTTTGGGCCATAGATGATCAATGGTTATTTCTGACATACCGGGCGAAGTAACTTTGGCCTTAGGCTATCCAATTTTTGCTGTGAGTTGTGCTAAGGTCACATTAGTGAGACACAATTTTTCTCTGAGGATGGAAGTGGGATCTGGTGTCTCCTCAATTAATTTAGCATTTAAATAATGACATGTTAAGGTGTTAATGCCTTTAGAGTGTCAATCTAGCTATATCATTTGTCACAGTGGTAAATGAAAGAACATGTTGCTGCCTCTTGAGCAGTAGAAGTAACTGGGCTCTCCTCCAAGCGGTTGCCTTTGTTTTAAATTTCTCAGTAAGTAACTCAGTATTGTCAAGCACACTTGATTCTTCAAGATGCTACAAGCAGGTACAGTTTGCATCAATAATTGCATAGTACTGAATTGTAGTTGAGGATGTCTTTAAGCTGTCTATCTTTTTAAGAAAAGCTTTCTCTTTGGTAATCTAGTTCATTCTCATAAAAGACATGAACTAGACTTGAGAGTCTTTCCATTAATGAGTTTTCCAGGCTGTACTGAATAGCTATTAAGATGAAGAAACTGTAACGTAGTGAGGTTAAATTAGATTTTTTACAACTCGCAACTGAACTCCCTTATGGTAGCTGGAGTGAGCTTCTAAAGCAGATGAAAAAAGCAGAGCATGAGGCACACAGCAATTTTTCATTGTTATTCCAGGTGATGTATCTAAAGTGGCAGTACGCGGGCACAGGAAGAGCATATAAATTAGACCAAATGAATTTCTGTAGAGTTTTGCAAAAGCATCAACCAAAGTAAGAAAAGGAATGAACTTCAGTGGCATGTATGAGTGAACGTGTTCTTCATCTTTACCTAGCTGTCTTTCAATGCTAAAAGAAAAAAACAAAAGCCCTAAAGAGAAGAGTACTTTTAGACCTTTGTTCTACAGTAAGTTAAAAAACAAAATATGACATTCAAGGAAAAACGGTACAAACTTGCCTTGATTCCTAATATCATGTGCATATTACAGTCATTTTTCATTTTAAAAAAAATGAGATTACTGATGTCCAATCCAAGGAAAACATTTTTCATAGCTGGCTGGATCTGTCTGTTCCACATATATTACAAAAACCTCTGTATTTCTTGTTGGGTAGTAAGAGCTACTTTATGCCATTGCACAATAGAGTCACTTAGCACCTTTTGGGATAATGTTTGACCGTCACAGTTAAAGACTATGGCTGATACTGGCAATGGCTAATTTAGGTGCCAGTATGTTGCAACTGAAATGAGTTGATGCAAACACCACTACAGTACTTGAGACAAATGCATAATTACGTGGCAAATAGATTTGTACAAATTAGAAAATGACTTATTGTAGAGTAAATGAAGAAAAGGATTTTTCCTCACCTTGTTGCTAACTTGTATTAGGTTAGACACCTGATCTTCATGCACTGAACTGACACAGCAGTCACATCTCCAAGCACCCTTCTGTCCTAGCTGTCTTGTCTGCACGAAAGGTTATAATGGAATCTATCTGGAATCTATCATATATATGGGGTTTTCTTTTACCAGAACATAGTATTTATGGAGTCAATCTACCTAACCATGCTGCTCAGCCAACAGAAGTTTCCTTTTCAGTTTACCAGGCCCAGACAAAGAAAAAATTCTGTCCAGGAAAGTGTCCCAATTGCAAGTGTGAAACTGGAAATAGTCTATCCCTCTTTATTCTAAACAAAAGGGGAATATCTAGCATTGTTTGATTGCTGTCATGGTAGTACATGACAGTGATAACATTTGGATTGTAACTTTTCCTTATAAAGGAGAGGATTATGAATTTGTCACAGGTGAACAAGAAAATTTCACAGAAATTGTAGTAGGGTGAGAAATATGAGACCTTGCCTTGGGTATCATGCCC
>VZRI01001355.1:0-22054 GCA_013397515.1 Upupa epops | reverse complement strand
CCCCCCCCCCCGGTGTCACAGGGCAGCCACCATTGCTGACCACCACTGCCACTGCCTCACAGAGTACTCATGGACCTGGCACACAGACATCGGTTTGCAGCTCATCTTCAGTACATTCTACCCACATATCGTACACCTGATGCTGCCAACAGTGCACTGTGTAGGTGAGGCTGTGGTTGGACTTAATGATCTTAAAGGTCTCTTCCAACAAAAGCAATTGTGTCATTCTGTGACAGACAGTCTCTTGCTAAACTCACTTAGTCATTTTATTAAATAATATTAATGTCAGTGATATCTAGAAGTAGTAAAATAATAGTGCTGAAAAAACCTCTACCCAAACGACAACAATAATGACATAACACACAGAAACGCATGCCCCTAACTCACTCACAGCCTTGTAGTATCCCATCTACACCAGGGAAGCCATAGACCATGCACTTGTCTGAACAGTTGAGGCTCCATGCTTACTCATGTGACATGTCCCCACACAATTCATTCTGAGTACTGATCTCTAGGAGTTCTTCCTGTTACTATTTAGTCTCTGCTTTTATCATGCTTGCAGCAAACTTAATTTACCTCCTGCCAGCTACATTTCAGATCAGACTCAGTCCTCTCTTCTTACAACTCAGTGTTCCTAATGTGAGGGTGCTTGTCTCCATGTGGATCCCTCCACCTACAGCTCTGGATTAGCTTGTCAGGGGTACCATGCCTCAAGCTATACAGCATTCTGAGGCTGGAGCATCGAGCATGACATAAAGGATGTATTTGTTGAAACACATTTGCAGGAAGGATGGGAATTGAAGGTGGGTGAAATGATTCAAAATCTGATTTGATGCCACTCTAATGACAGTGGAAGAGGTCTCAACAGTTATCTTTACTAGGAGAATCCTCAGGTACTCAGAAGACAGAACAGCAAAAATTAGCTGAGGATTCTGTGAAGTTCCTCAACTTTAAACTACCATGGTGGTTAGGTCTTACTGTGACTTTTGTCTATTAATACAGTCTACTTAAAAATGTAATCCATCAATGCATTCCATTCCACAGCAGGAACATCAAATTATAGACTTCTTTCTCATCTGCTGTTTCATCAAAATTCATGTAAAACAGTCTAATAAAATTAAATAATATATTGCTAAGGGATTACTGCTTCTTAAGAATAGAACAAAAATTTTTAAAAATCAGTTGCATCAGTTTTTGTGGAGCAAAGAACTTTTAAACTTGCACTGTTTTAAGCAGCTTTTTTTTTCCTCTCCCAAATACTTGCAGCATAGTGGTAAATTGGCTGTTGCTTTACAAAATATTCTTGCCCAGTTTATTTTAAAACAGAAACATAATTCTTTTTCTATTGAGTCGCACTAAAGCAATATTACATGATGTAAACAATTAAAAATAATTGCAGAGGCTTAAAAGCTAAATGCTAACATGTTGCCATGGTTTAACCCCATCCAGCATCTAAGCCCCATATAGCCACTCACTTGCTCCTCCCCACCTCACCCTGTGGTGTAATGCAGAAAACAACTAAAATTCATGGGTTAGGATAAATACAGTTTAATAAATGAAATAAGCACGGTCATAATTACTATGAAAAGGAAGGTAACAAAAGGAGAATGAAATAAGCCCCAAGAAAAGGGAAGTGATGCACAGTGGAATTGCTCACTGATGCTCAGCCTGTCCCTGAGCTTCAATCTCTTGCTTAGCCAAGTGCTCCCAGTTAATATGCTGGGCATGATTTTATAAGTTGTATTCCCTTGGCCAGCAGTCTGGATCAGCAATCCTGGCTATATCTTCTCACAACTTCTTGTGCCCTTCCGGCCTTCTCACTGGTGTTGGGATGTGACTATGTACTTTGTATTCTCAATTTACGTTGCCTGGATGCAGCATCATTCCTCCCCAGAAATTCTCACCCAATATGATTAAGTTATTTTATGAGCACTATTAGTTACTGATGTGTATTTCTGCTAGATTGAACACTTATTTTGTTGGTGTGGTATCTTGGAAAAGCGTTCCATCCCCTGTCCACCAAATTACTTTGCATAACATTTATACATCTTTACCATACTTCTGCTATGTATTTTCAGCGTTCATTAGGTTTTTCATCACTTCTGGAGCTCAGGGCTATCAGAACATGGGTGGGATCAGATAGCAGCACTGGGTTAACATGTCTTAATATATGAAGCATGAAGGTGAAAACTGCAGTCAGCAGTGCCAGTCAAATGTTTTACTATTGTTGCTGAAACTGGAAAAAATTACTAGGGCAGGGGAAACGGATATTTTGCAGTACGTTTTTTTTAAATCATTACACTCTCTCATCTTAATTTTAATAATTTATTAATAACTTTAATTTAAGGACTGTGATTAATTTTGTCCAATTGTAGGTACTTGTTAGCCAAGTGTGTAAGTTTACAGTACAGACCTCATCTGATTTTACAGCCAGCGGAAGGACAATTGATCTTGTTTTGTTTCAGTCTCTATTATAGTATGGAATGACTCATCTTCTAAAGGTGCTGTTTCTTGCCGTTGACTGTGAAGGAATATAGTGTCTGTCAGTTAAATTAGGGCAGATGAACTTGCCATATGGCCTGCTGTGTCCACCTCCTGGAAATAAAAATCCTATCCAAAACTCAGAATACTTAAGGGAAATGTACAATTAGTTCACAGAAGTGAAAACAGCAACTGTTCTGGTAGAGTCATGTGTGCATTGGTATGAATCAAAATTTTTGGTTACTAGTTACAATTAAACCTTTTAATTTTTATGGTTGTTTTTCCTCATTTTGTGGTTTTTATATCAGGCACAAAGGAAGATCCTATACTTTTCTTCAGTGAAGCAGATTGTTTAGTAAATGGGTCAGACCTGCTTTTTCCCCATGGGGGTATGATATTCTGAAAGAATGTATGGGAAAATATTTGAGAAACTTAAAATTATTTGTCTTGAAGTAAACATTAAAGATGTTGTTATACAGGTGTTGTATCAATAAAAGGTCTGGCTCTACAGTATGTGCAGCATGACCTGAGTCTTGTGTTTCATGGAAAATGATTGTATTGGTTACTGCAGAGCTGTGAGCCCGGGGGAATGTCTTTATATTAGATCAATATCATAATTAGAGAAAAAAACCTTTCTACAATCTAATGTACCTTAAATTAACCTTTCAAAGTATTCTGTGGGCACTCAGGTTCATGAATCATTTGGTTTCTCAACCATTTCTTCTCTGTGGAATTTTGATAAGGAAAGTTCATTAAATAATGAGAAAAAAACTATTAAGAATCGCATGTGATGTATGATAGTAGGAATAAAGACAAACCCAATCTTGCTAACACTCTATTTATGAAATCAATCATAATCTAATTTTTTTCTCATCCCTTCTCAGAATCGTTTTACAGTCTCTTTAATTTTACTTGCTCTTTTTGCTTTGTTTTGTTATCACTGGACATTTTTCTCCTGCCCCTTTTTTGCTTTCTCTTTTCAACTTCCTAAAAAGATTATACATCCAGCTAGAATCAAGGTGAACTTTTGAACTTAGTGTTCTTCAGCTTATTAGAAAATGGGCATAATAGGGAATCTTATTTTTAACAATGACTTCATGACAGTAATTGAATAGCATCTTTCAGCTGAGATCCCAAAGCGCTTTATAAATGTGAGGCAGTACTATTATTGCTCAACAAATAATAGAATAAGTAGAACAGATAAATATAGGCATGCTTTTAAGAAATACCTTTGAAGTAGGGTTCTGAGCCCTGTAGGCACTCAAATTCTAGGTCAACCTTCACCGAGGTAACTACCTCGAAGTTCCTTCTGAACATGCTGAGAGCTGTGGGAAGTCAGCAGGCCTAAAAATCATGAGAAAAAGTCATGAGGAGAGAGCAATCACACTATTATGGAATGAACAAATGAATTCAAGATACGGGAAGACTTCATCTCTTACTAGATGACCTTTTCGTGGTACCATTATTCTCAAATGCCTAACCGTGTCATTACGTTGGTATTTCAGACATTTGCGGTCTTTGCCAAAGCAGTTTCCCTCAGGTCAAGGGGACCTCAGACACACAGGAACTTTGCACTTCTATTTTAAAGGCATAATGTTCGAAGCATCTTGTAGAGATTGATGGGTGAAAGAAAGAATATGGCTTATAACTGATACATAAACAATTCACTTTACAAGAAAGAAAGCTGTCTGATTTAATTAAGAAATTAGATAATGCTGTTTTCTGCATTGGAGATGTAATGATGCAGTAGATTTGGGATCTTATTGCAACTGCAATCTAAGCCTGTGCCCATTCAGTTCAGCCTCTGTTGAGATCACTCACAGATTGTTATGGTTTCAGTTGGGCTAGAAACCGAGACAATTTTAGTATTCTTTTGTTTTGTATTGCCACATAAAGTACAGCATGATTTTACGGTGTAAAGCATTCATAGCAACAATAATGATGTCTCTCAATTTATGTTCAGAGCACTCAGCCAGTTGTAATGCAGCAGTTCCTATAAATCTACACTTTATCATGTGGTAACTTACAAAATACAATTTATATTCTTCCTGTAGTAAATGTGTATGTGTATAAAGAACTCTGGTATGCACATCCAAAATCTTTGCAGAAAGATTTATCTTCTCTGTGAGAGAGGAAATTTTTAAGTGATCTTCAAAACAATGTCTTTTTATGTGAAAAGTTATTTAAATATTTTTTTATTATCAAAGAGTTCTTTGCATGTGAGAAGAGAATTTACAAATATAGTGGACAAACTACATTATCCAGTTATCTTCTATTTCCATATAATTCGTGTAGTGTGTTGATTATTGGTGAATATCTTCTTGCATGCTTAAGTCTCAGTGTAACCTAAAAGAAACTAGAGTAATTATTCCAATGAAATGCATCCTTAAATAGTGATAAAACCTTATTGTTGCTGTAAGTAAAAAGTAAAATTAGTGGAAAATGAAAGTTGTATAGTTGCATCTATAGATGTATAGGTGCAGGACTTCCAATCTAAGAGCTGGATCACCCATTTCTAGGGCAGTATAGTTTTTGCTGTCTTTGCAGCATGTACTCACTTCAGCTGAGTGTTCACAGGAGTCAGTTACTGAGATCCACACTCCTGCCCACCTCTTTAGTTGCTGTCTTACCCTGCTTTTCCTCATTTCCAGCAGCTCTTAATCTAATCTTACCACAGTCATTTTGCTTCATCATATTGCTGGCCCACCTCTGCCCTCGTTTTTTACTGTGTATTTCAGACTTGTTGATTCTCTCACTACATTCATGTGGCTACATTAGCTAAATGCCTTTTTTGATACGTTAAGTATAAATATGCACATAAAAGTATTCAGTCTCTTTAGAAAATATGATGGAATGTCATTCAGATTTCACAATCTTTTTAAAAAACTGTTTGACATTGCTTCACCTGTTTCCTTCAAATAGTATGTTGAAAAGAAATTTCATTAACAACTTTGCAAGAGAGTTAATTTTATAAATTTCTGGGTTTTCTAATGCAAAAAAAAAGAAAAATATATTACTTTAATCCAATTCAGTAATAATATTTTAAATCCAAACAAATGTAGAGGTAGCAAACTGTTACCATTCTGTGTGTTAATCTCCTGGTAGTAATAGTTCTAAATTGTTTTTCCACATGGTATTCCTAATCAATATAATATACCATCATATCTGTCTTGGTTTGAGTTCAACTGCTGCTGTGTGTGACAGCTTCTGCCAGTGTTGGTAATTGGGAGCATCTTTCTGTAGAACATCCCTTCAAAGAATGGATGTATTGCATGAAACTGAGCACATGCAGGTGCACCTAGAAAAGGATGTTTAAAGATGTTGCTGCCTCATCACTAACAGTTGACACTCACATTCTAAGGTTTGAAGGTTATTATTTTCATGGTCAAAACTAAAAACACAAGCAGTTGAGTGGGCCGAGAGCTGGAATGTTTCTCTAAGAAATTCTTTAGCATTAACAATTAAATACATGGTAGACAAACTTGCCATTCTTGCTGGACATACTGGACCTGATACTAATCCAGAGATGTACCTGATTAAAATTGCTACTGCTTCTGAATGTCACTACTTCCATAGGAAGGTAGTTATGTCCATGGTATTCCATCTCAATTATACAAGCTGTACACTAACTGTTGTGCATTTTGAATTTTCAAACAGGAAAGACATGGATTGTTATATAAAGAGACATCTTTTTTAACACATCCTTGCCAAGAGTTTCTTGAGTTTTGAAGTGCTTCCTATGCTTCTGGAACCACTTAGCATTTCCTAATGTTGAAGGTCTAGCTTGAGATATTATTTTGAACCTTCTATGCAATTGTTTTACGTGGCTTGAATTTTGCAGTACTTTTGCTGTTATTCTGCTGGTTAAAATCTCAAAGTATTTGCTCTTTCTGCTTTTGTAGATAGTAAGGCAAGTGTTTAGCTCGTGGGGAAGAAGAGTGTAACATTTTGAAAAATGTAAAGAATGAGTACAGAAGTGCCTGAACTTGAGTTCTTGAAGAAAACTTATTGGATTTTTGTAGCTATTAAACTTCTCATTAGAATCTTTCCTTTCCCTTAGATTATCTTTAGCAATGATTTTCTGTAACTGACCCACATCCCTGGAGTATTAACATGTATACATGCATATGTATTTAGTGTTTTATCTACTTGGTCCCATTTCTGAAGGATACTGAGCAACAATAATTCATCCAGCTTTATAGAACTGGTGTCTGTGATTGAATGAATAAAGAGTCTGCAGTAGAAAACGAGGATCTAAAGCCATGAGTGTTCATATGTATTCTCTTCTGTGTCCAGGGATAAGCAGGTTTCCATACTAATACTATATTGTGATTATGAAATTCTTTCTAATTCCAACAGTCACTAAGGCTGCTAATGCTGAAAACCTTTAGTCAGTAACTTATATCTAAATACTTTGAAACAATTGGTGAATTTTCTGGATTTTTAGTATTGCTTTTTATTATAGCTTGGAGCACTGGGGATGTTCCAGGAGCCTGTGGGTATTAAGGTCAAGCTAACGTTTTGTTTTTTTTTTCACATGGGTGAGGTAATTATAAGACTGTCAGTCTGTCATCAGTCTCAGACAAAACAATGGAAATCCAGGTAAGGGACTTGAATAATAAAGGATTGAACTCTGCTGAGGCAAACAATATGTTTTATAGGCACAGCTGTTAAGACATGAGAAAGGAAGCTCAAGTTACAGAACTGGAAAGAACTACCCAGGAAAAGCATTTAGATGTAATAATGGATAGAGTTTAAGTTTAATCCAGAACAGTAGCCAGTGCTTTTTTTTGATCACTGAATGTATAAGCAGGGCAATATAGAATCAAAATAAGGAGGTATTTTTCTCTCTTTTTCTCTGTGCAACTACAGCAAGGATGTGTGGACCCTGTAGAAATCTTGAAGAGTCACAAGACAAGTTAGAAAATGTTCTTTATACTGATATATTATGTGAGGAGTTTTTATTCAATTCACAAGACAAATTTGATTAGGGGAAGACTTGATGTTAGTCTATAATTGTGTAAAAGGAGAACAGAAAACTGAATACAGAAGGATTGAAACCTAGCAGATAAAGATGTAAACAGATTAGTAATTGAACGTAGATGAATTTATGCCTTAAAGAACCATGAACCTCTGAAAATAGCAGTGGCGAAGTCTTTGAAAAGGGTACTTTATAAATCAAAGACATGATTTTCTCTGCTACAAATAGGAGTTTCTTCTGGGAATTCCCTAGTCCTCTGTAATACTGCAGGTCAGGCTGCATGATAACAGTATTCCCTTCTGGCTGCCTAATCTGCCTCTGAGTCAGCAAAGCTGGTATGGCTTTAAGTTGCACTGGAAGTAATGTGGCTGTTACCAGCTCTAGGCGTGCATGGCAGTGAGCTAGAATAGGTCTCTGTACCAGGTACATGAGTGTCTCTGATCCATGGGGTGTTACCCTCCAATTATCTCTTGATCTGAAGAGTAATACTGATAAATCATAGTGGTTTAGCACTGACAATTAAAACAGGAATTTAATTTCAGCCATTTGCTTTCAGAGCTCAGAAGACAAATCAGAGATATAAGTAGAAGTAACAGTACGAAGATTTTGAAAGCATCAGTACCACCTTACAGAATGCTTGTTCTATTGATTAGTTAAGTTTAGTTGACTATGGGTGAGTATTTCCATAATGTTGCAAGCCACTGCCATTCCAGCCTTTCTATCTACTGCATAAGGAATGCTTCATCATAATACAAGACTTATTCGATATTAGCTTCCACTGTACAGTTACCAGGCACTGGCACATTTTCAGTCATCCTACTTAGATAATTTCCAGTAAGTTATTTAAAATGTCATGAGTTCTTATTGATCACAGTGTAAAATTAAAGTTGAAAGTATTACAAAGAGCAAAACTGAACATGTTTTACTTATTTTTCAGATACATTTTAGATTATCAGAGTAAGTGTGTGCTGTTTTGGTTGAAATGAAATGCTTTATTGTGTTTCATTTTTAGCCTACTATTATAATGCTTTTTCTTTACAAAGGCATTTTAGGTAATGCCATTACAATTATCTACATAGATCCCCACAAATATGCACATAAACAGAGAAAGATACAGAACTCACAGCAGTGTTAAGAACAAACTACATTTTGTTGTTCTTGGCACTGAAATTTCTAACAATTTGATTTAAGCTGCACCCTTCAAATACCGAGTGTAGGTATCTCCTTCATTTAAAAATACTCTTTAGTGTTTATTTTCTTTACCTTATGATAAAAATAGATAGTGTAATCCTTAATAGTGCTTATGTGTTTGTATTGCAGTACCTTCTAAAAGAATTAGAATATTTTCCATGGTACAACTTTGTATTTTTAGGAAATTTCTTTTGCACAGCCCATATTAAAACCACATAAGAATTCTCAGGTTGGTTAAGTGAGCATGATCTTGGAAAGACTGTGGGAAGTAAATGCACTAAAGTGACAGAATATTGAAGAACATTTCAGATTTTTATGGACTTTATTTTTCTACTGACTTTCTTATCTCTTAAGTAAAAAAGGGTAGTTAAATGACTTGTAGTATTAATGTGTCTTACTAATTAAAATGGTATTTGAGCACTCTGCAGATTAGTGCTGGCCTTGAGGCAAGAAAATCCACTGCCTGAACACACTTCATTATCATTAATAGAATTGTACTTTTTATCGTCTGAATTAACTCTTTTGTGCAAAACGCTGCCACAATTAGTAGTTTGCCCTACTCATGCCGCTGGAGTAATGACAGAACTCCCAATCTGGGCACAGACTGAGGCTATGCTGAACCTGAGTGTAGGTCTGAACATCATGGGGACTATTGTTTCATGCCACCTGGCCCTAATGCCAGCACATATGTGCAAGTTGGTGTGAGGTTTGCTCTGGCTGCTTTTTGCTGATACCAACAGGTGGGAGCTATAAAAGAGGAGGAATGTGAAGGGAATTCACACTTGTCCGTATCTCATTGCTTTTTATCTTCTTTTTATACCTCTCAGGTCCCAGGTGGACCTTGGGCAGTTTCTGTATCAACTGTAAAAAATACTTATAATCATGTGTGAGACCTGTGGCAGCTTTATCTACTTCATGCATTTCTTAATGAAGAAGAAACAGTGAAAAAAAAAGAAAAAACAAGAACTCAAAGAAGACAGAACGTAACAGAATAATACTTAATAAGAAATTATTTCTGCAACCTCTTGGGCTTTTTGTTGCCTTTATTACTGAATATTCCCTCATTGTTTCCAGGTTCTGTAGAAGACATACATGTAGTGGCACATTTTAAACAGTGATCTCTGGCTAGTAAAAGAAAAAGAAAAGCTGAAATCACTATAAAAATATCTGTAGGGTAATAGAAAACTTCACCCATTTACCTTAACAAGTTTCTAAGTAGCTAAGGAATTCTGTGTCAAAACATGACATGTTGTATGGTCCTGCGTTTTCTCTTCAGGTCCTTAGCTTTCTTCATCAGTTCTCAAGAAAGCTCTGACTAAGCATGCAGCCTATGACAAAGCGTTTAAGGGGATATATAAATGATTATCATAAATATATAAAAAGATATGAAAGGAAACAAGTTTTTAAGATCTCATGATAGCTGATTTTGACCTACAGAAACAGTTCAACCATCTAATGTACCATAAATATGAAAAAGCCTGGAGTTTTGCTAACAAGAACTCTGTATCAGCAGCACAGGAAAAGACTTTCCCTACAGCTTCTTGAACCACCTGATTTTGTTGAAAAGCCAGGAAGGGACAGGTTCAATTGTGGCTCTTCTTGTTATGGGGTCAAGTGACATCACCTCCAGTCTCTTTTATTTCCATATCTGTAGAAGAGACATGCTGACTTCCTGACTCCCCCCCAGTATGTTTTATCTATAAATAAATGATCCAGGGACTGCTGTGTTCACTTGAACTAGAACATGCTTCACAAAGGAGCCACAGACCTCTGTGATATCTGTTCTGTGCAAATAATTAAGATGTTCTTAATCAGAGTACATCATTCTATTAATTTATTTTCAAAAGTAATTTCTGTACTAAGTGGCTGCTTACTTAGATATTATAAAAAATGAGAATGACTGAAAAGAATAAAATGGATGCAGAAAGTGGACGTAAGAACAGGAAAGGTTGAACTACTGTCTGAATTACTTAACATTCATCTTTGAGTCACAGCAATGGATATTTGGCTTGAGTCACAAGAAAAGTACTGGGACTGTGTAGACAGACATCAAGTTTCAACCATGGTGTGAAAGTGGTACGCATCACAGGTTTGAGAACAAACACACAGCTTTCCTTTCAAACAGAGAAGCTCACAGCAACTTTCAACATGCTGCTCTCAGGCAGAGGCCATATTTGCTTTGTACACTTCAGCACGGTGTGGAAATTCCCAAAGCAGTGTCGTGACATCTATGCTCACTGTAACCCAAACGTGTCAACACTGCCCCGGATATTCATGGCTCTGTTCAGCTTACTGTCTGGCTTCTCAGATTTTTTCACTCTCCTTCCTGGCTGAATGAAAGGGAGAAAAGTTCATTGAGTTTGTATCGCATGTTGGAGTCTGGCGGGATGACCCAAGCAATTCATCTGTTTTTCCAAAGAAGAACTGTGGAATTGCTGAGAGTTGCACACATCTAGAATGTTCATGTTAACTCAGCTACCCATGGAGGTTTACAGAGCATGAATCAGAGAGTAGCAAAATCTGAGGACATTTTTGACATCACTGTGTAACACTGTACAACACACGTACAAAAAAAGGAATCTCTCCATTCTTTCCTTGGCAAATGCTTGTCAATAGATACAGAAGTTATAAACTTTAGTTGATGGTAGTGTTATTTACCTATTGATTTTTCCTCCACACTCACCTGCACACTCACTGATGCTGCTGACTCTTGTACTTCCCACAAGCCAACACACTTTATGAATCCGGCAAAAAAACAGGCTCACAGAAGATGGGTGGTTTACAGGTGTTCTGGTAAGTAGAATTGTTTCACTGCAGAAGCCACTAACATTGATAGGTGGAAAAGGTTTGTGGAAACACATAGCCAAGAAAAGGAAAAGGAATAAGGAAGGCAAAATATGCTCTTTCTGGTATTGGTAAATCCTTGAATCAGGTCTGTTCCTTACAACCTCCTATTTTGATCTTATATGTCCAAAATCCCATCCTTTTCTCTGTTTTCTCAGCTTGTGTCATGAAAGCTCAGTCCTCTCAATGCTGCGTTTGCCTCTCCTTCCTGTTTTTAAACCACACAGCCACAGCTTTGGTACTATCACTTTAAGACATTAGAGTTCCAGACAGGCTCCACAGTAGAGTCAACATATTCCATTCTGGCAATATTTTCATAACCAGATGACCAGAAAAGAAAGAACATTAAGAATCTTAGCAGGGATTTTTACCTGACAAAAATTATTGATCCTTATTCTTCTGTCATCTCTGTCTACTACTAGGTAGAGGGTACATTTTTTAGGTTCAACCATGGGGTAAATGCTGTGCATGCAAATGATCAGTGCTGCATCACTGAAGGAACAGGCTTCATTTCCACAATGTCTCTACAGAGTCCTATTCTCTGTATCATCCTACTCTTGTCTTGCAGCTTACAGCTTTTATCCCTACATGTAGGAGGAATGTGTAGTTTCCTGAAGAAAGTAGCTGATCAACTTATTTTCATTATAAAGTGTCTTGGTTTACTGTTCCTTGTATTTGTGCTTATTCAAACCACTGCAAGAGTGTTCAATAAGTGTTAATATAAAACCTAGGTAAGCCTAAGTATGAAACATAAGCTGCAGAAGAGAATAAAACCAGAAAAAAGTAGGCTGATGCTGTGTCCCAGTATAAATACGGAAGACCTAATGAATTTGCTGCAAGACTAGTAAAATATTTAGACTGATTTGGGAGGGATTGGGGCACTTTCTGATATTAAACTGGCAACATCTCTAATTGTTATAACTTTAAAAGTTATACAAGAAGTTGTGCATAAGAAATTAGTGGACTAAAATCAGACCAGTAGTAATTTGCAGTAAGCCTATGGTATAGCGTTGTGCTCTTTGCCATAATTTTATTGTTCATCAAAATATAATTTGTATGTGTGTATGTCGGTCTAATACTGTGACATTATGATACAGTAATAATATGTTACCTTGCCACCATTATTTTATAGCCAGCACAACCAATTTTATTTCCTTTTTTTTTGTGTGTGTGTGTTTGTATGTGCACCAAGACCCTTCTTAGCTAGAAAGGTGGAATTAGCATACTGTTTCTTTGGGAATGCCCTTGACTGCACTTGAGTAGCTGTCTTGTGTGAGATGTGAGCAGCATTACTTGGCAGAAAAGATAGAAGTTTGTTTCAAGCAGTTTAAAGCAGGAGTTTGTGCCTGCTTTAAAACCTCAGGAAAGCACTTCAGGCTTCCAGGATCATTGTTCACTGAGTAGCAAGCAGCAGTGATGACAGGTTTGTCACCTGGAAAGTCACTTTGCAAAGTTTTTTGGTGGAACTTCAAATAGGCTCCTCATGGGTGGCAAGGAAAGAATCTCGCTGTTGCCTGAAAATATCTGCAAGGAATGAAAAGCAAACCTAAGGTCTTTCTGTGGCTTCTGTACAGAGGGAGAGGGAGGGCAGGATGCTATGTGTTGGGGAAGTCTTTTTCTCCATAGAGGTATTTATTTTCTGAAGTTTATAGCCAATTTAAATAAGAGTGTGACTGACAACCTAACTGAATATTAAATGTGACCACAGATCTTTCTTGGTGTGACCAACCAAGAGAGACAGGCAACATGACTTTTTATTAATATCACATGCCAAGGAACGTTGTGTCACTTGCTGTGATGAACGGAACAAAATGTTGCTTTCTGGCACAAAGCTTAGAAATGTATAAAATTGCAATCAATCAAACTCAGCAGCATCAGTGAAACTTGGGTGGGGTAAAATCTAGTAAAAATCTAGGAACATAACTGTAACTAGCTCATGTGCAATCCCATTGTGAGATTTAATTTTTATTCTCGGAACACTTTTAATCGAGATTTTTTTGTGAGAAGTAGGACTCCACTGAAAATTCTGTGAAGTAATGCTCCTTGAGGGCTTTTTTCCCAGTGGTTTTCTCAATCATTTAAAATTGAGAATGCTTGGATATTCATACAATGTGCCATTTTAATATATTTGTTTATGGTAGTCATGTTAGACATAGAGCAGCATACAAGATTTATTCTTGGTTAAAAACTATCATCAACCCTGGGAGGGAAAGAAGAGCTGGTTTTATTTTTCTTTTCTCCTTGCTCTAATACAGTAAATATTTACTGATCATGCATTTTACTTTTCTTTATGAAGATAACCTCTTTGTCATTATAATCTACTTGTGGTCAATAGCCTTGAACAGAAATCAAAGCAGTTGTTACTGGTGAAAGGGCAGCTACACCTTATGGTCTTGAAAACCAGGAGGACTCACTTACCTTATCTGTCCACAAAGCAAAATAAGAATCTTAAGAGTTGGGAAAACTTGAGTTAAACTGGTGAGAGAAAATGCACTAAGGCTTAGACTCACAAGGCAATTCTAAGTCTAGTTTTGATAGATTTTCATAATTCCTAAATTCCTTTGTTTACTTTGTTTTCTTGTAAAGGACACTTTTATAATTTACAAGTCAGTCATGCTCTGATGACTTCTGATTCTCCATCTGACAATATGTAATATTTTGGATAGATGTTGCTCTGTCATTTGAGTATAAATATGGATTGGCTGTATTGAAGTCAGTCATTTTTTTCAGTTTATATATCTTAGAAGTATTTCTGAGAATAGAATGGAACAGGAGACTCTAGAAATGTCTAATATTTACTCCCTTATAATCTTACATGATTATATTAAGTGAAGAAGCAGGGGTTTATTTCCTCAAAGTAACAAATTTCATTGTTATGCTGGTTTTACAAGCACTAAGACCCCATAAAAGTTCTTAATTACTTCTTTCTGTATTGTGCAGAATTTGTCATTTAAAAGTTTATTTTTTATTTGTCCAATACTTTTATTAGCTTGTTATTATCGCTGAACAACGTGGCTGTCTTTCACTTAATTTTGTGTGTAACATATGTGTCCTTGCATCTACTTCCCAGTGAAAGTATTTCACAGAATCCCATCCCATTTCCATTCATTTCCATTGCTGTTTTGTTCATTCTGTTATCACACGGCAGATAACCCTTCTCTATGGGAATGCCTATAGTGAAACAAAACCAAATGTTATTTCATCTGATAAGTATCCTTCCCCATCTACTTCTATACATGTCCTTTTCTATTTTGGTCCTATACTGTTACAAGCAATGTACGAAGTGGGCGTACACGTACAGAAGTTGAGGATGGCATCTATACCTCACCAGATAAGCTGTGTTGATCTGACCAATTGCAAAACAGATCTGTTCATGAATGTTAAGGGAAAATGTTTCCTCCTTGTTTACATCATTAGATTGTATTGAATCCATTCTAAGATTTTATTAGGTATATTCTGTGTAAACTAAACATACATATATATGCATACATAACATATATGTTTAAATTTTACATACATGTATGTGTATAAATTAATTTCTGTATATAAATATTCCTTTGCCTTCAAATAAGATACTTCCAGCCTTTCATTTAGTGTTCCCAGAAGTCTGTATGAAGCTGAAATATTGGGAGGTAATAGACTCAGTGACAACAAAAATTTGAGAGATTTTAGTCTGAATATTGCTGTATTTATAACTTCACTACCTGTCTCACTTAATCATTCTTCTAATTATTAGGGGTTTTTTTTAAAACCATCAATTCTGAAACAAATCTATATCGCATTTTGTAATACCCCGTATTTTTTTTAATATAAGATAATTTTGAAGGAAACTATAACAATAAAGTTAATCCTTGAAGTAATATTTAATCTTTTTGTATAAATAAATGGTAATAAATAATGCTATAGTTAAAGGTTAAGTATTGAAACAAAGAGAGAAACTGGATTAAAGCAGAAAATATTAACGTGGAATATATTGGTCTTTGGTCTTTTTTTATAATGAGCTAGATATGTATAAGTTCTGAAATATCTTGCCTAATTCTGAAAGGCCACAGATGAGAGGGTCTCAAATCTCTTTTGAAAGACCTTTTGTTGATTAAACTGAGTCATAAGAGCTTATATTTAATATTTTTTTTGTAAATGAGAGGCAAGGAACTCAAGAACATTTAGGCAAATTACAGAAAACTGATCTTCTTATGGATGGCACTGCTTTATGTCAAAGATCAAGAAAATTTTAATCAAAATGTGACATTCTTTCTACTAAGATAATGTGAGTTAATAGAATATGTGCTAAACTTTATTGCCTCCATTTTTTTTCCCCTCATATGTGAAGTTTTAGGGGAAAAAAATAGATGTGATGTTCACATATAAAGCAAGGCAGTCCCACTCAGCAAAAGCAATGCAAGGTATCAGCATTCTCTGGGAAGGAAAAAAGTTCTTTCTGTGGAAAGATCCATGTGAAAATCTTTTTGCGACAGAGGAGGAGGAGGAAAAATGATCATCAATATTAAAGTGCAGTCGGATTGGATCAGAAGTCTTGATGATGCATCTGGGAGCAGAATAAAGTAAATCACTGCAGGTATAATTAGGAAGGTAATTGCAAAGCAGTCTATGTAGTACCCAAAAAAAAAAAAAGAAATTAAAAAATTGCAAAGCAAATAAAATCACGAGCAGCCAAAAGACAAAAAAGTTTGTGATAAATGGTTCATTTAGACCTGCAGTGCTGTGTGGGCAAAATTGGATTGCAATCATAGCCATTTCAAAAATGAAAACATTAAGAGAAAAGGAAATTGGACAGAAATGGCATGGAAATTACAGCCTTTGATCTGTTTTTGAAGAACCTTTTATGAGACATCATCATGAGTGGGCAGCAAATTCTTTCCAATCTCCTCTTAAAGCACTTGTGAAAGCTTGGAGATCATGAGACTGAAATAAACGTTTTAGCGTGGATTGTGGGAGCGTATCTCTCTCTGCTGACCTTTTTTAGCTTTTATAAGCAGCACAAAATTGCACCGAATGTTTAGTGCAATACAGAACATATATAATATATGCAACTGTATAGAACACAGCTTAGCAACAGCAATATAGAAAGGAAACTGTTTTGTGTGGTAGGTTTAGCCTTTCATGAATTTTCTGTAAAAATCATCAGCTACAGGTGGGAATAGACTATATGTTGGCTTCAGAGATCTATTAGCAGTGCAGATGCACTTTGCAGCTTATGATTTTATGCTTTCTTAGTCTGGGCTGAGTAAGCCTCTGTCTACACTTGTGACAAGTTATATTCTGTATTCTTCTTAATGATGCATCATTTGGAACCTACTGTCTTCAGGGAATTACAATGCCTCAACATGGAAATTCAGATTATATACAGAAAAAAAGAGATAAATTGTTAACTTGAATACTGTCATTGCCAAAGCATAACCTAGCTCTGCAGTAGCTAAAATTAGATTAAGCTCTGAGGCTATAAAACAAAGATGATCATAGACTTGTTTAATCACTATTAAAATATCCCTAATTCTGTTGTAACACTCTAATGTATGTATGCATTTGGCAGTGCTCCTTATTAAATACAAGTAATTAAAATCAAAATACATTGGGTTAGCTGTCCCATTCTGTAAAGTTAGAGTAATTAGCTTTCAGGTAATTGGTCAGATTAGTAAGTGTATATAAAATGATTGTTGTTGATGAGAAGAAATATGTTACATCCTGATTTGAAGGATCATGAATGCTGTCACATAAAAGAATAAGCACACTATTTTACATTTCAGTAAACAACAGCTGGATTCTTACAAGAGAGCTGCTTAAATCAAATTCAAGCTGCCTGAAGCAAAATCTCTGTTTATTTTTGTATTTTATTTGACTTGACTGGATTCTGTTTTCATTAACATTTTCTATCTGAACTTTTGCATTCAAGAACATTTTAATTCTGCAGAAAAAGTCAAGTTTTATTTGAATTTGTGAGGTTTGGATCTTTCTTTTTTTAACTTTCTCTAGCATTATTAAGGTGGAAAATACTCTCTATTATATCCAGATAAAGATTATAGGAAAATTTAATCCAAAACTAGTGAAGAAGCTTATTCATTTGCAGACTGTTTGACACTTTAATTTGAATTATTGAATTACTAGAAGTGAAGTGGAAACAGAGGTGTATTTTGCCATTGTTCTGCTGCCGTTATCATTATTAATCATTTATATAGTTTATGTAGCTGTTCAGTAGCTGCTGTTCACATCTTAGCCAAATAAAACATGTCATCCATGCCCTGAAGCGATTGCAATCTAAAATTAGATGAAAGACCAACAAAGAGATCATAGTTGATAGCTGTTGGCTCTGTTGGCTCTAGAAGCAGGTGGTTTAGAAGAATATGTTGTTTACCTGCTGCCTTTTTACCACTTTCCAACTGAAATCCGTGCATTTAACAGACATGAGTACGCTTTACCACCCCAACTAAACCATTAATGGTGCATCCACTAGTTCCTGGCTTCAAAATGGACTGTGTACCCCTCGCTGATCACTGCCTTCTGTGACCAGCTGTTCAGCCAGTTTTCAGTTCACCTCACTGTCTGCTCATCTCACTCATACTTTGTCAGCATCACTATGAGGGTCTTACAAGAGACAGTATCCAAAGTCTTACTTAAGTCAAAGATAACAGTAGGTCTACCTTCATCTAAAAAGCCAGGCATTAAATCACAGAAGGTTTTCAGGTTAGTTAAGCATGATAAGAAATCTCTTTCTTGTCCTTTATGTGCTTAAAAATGGTTTATGGGATTATGTGGTCTATCACCTTTCCAGGGATGGAGGTGTGACTGACTGGTGTGTAGTTCCTTGGGTCCTTCTTATTGGTTGTCTTAAAGTTTGAAGGCTCTCCTCCAGTATTTGGATGGTCCTCCCAGTTGCTATAATTGTTCAAAGATTATCAAGAATAGCCTTGAAATCAGCATCAGCTGACTTGCAGCAGTATCATCCTCAGCATTTGTGGGTGCATCGCATCTGGGATTGTGGTCTCATATGTGTCCAGTTTCCCTGTCCTGATTTTCTTCCATTAAAGGTATATCTTCCTTGCTCCAGATTTTCCCTTTGGTCTCCAGGGCCTGAAGGCCAACCTTGCTAGTAGAGATGGAGGTAAAGAAGGTGTTCAGTACCTCAGCCTTTTCTGTGTCCCATTTCACCAGGTTCCCTGCCACATACAGCGGTGAGCTCATATTTTCCCTAGCCTTGCTTTTGTCACCTATGTACTTACGGAAGCCCTTCCTGTTGTCTTCAACATCCCTTGCCAAGTTCAGTTCCAAGTAGACTTTGATGTTCATGATTACATCTTTGCATGCCAGTTATTCACCTCTGTGTTCCTTCCAGGTTGCCTTTCCCAGTTTCTACCTTCTCATTTTTTTTGTGTTTGAGTTTGCTGGGTTCATCTGTGCAAGCATACTGGTATTTTTGTCTGGCTTTGCACTCATTGGGATTGGAGCGGTTACAGCTCTTGCAGATGACAGTCCCAGCTCTCACAGCTTTTCCTCATGTGATGTATACTTCAGTCCCTTAATGATCTTTGGGGCTTTTCTCTGGAGTGCACTACACAATGTCCATCTCTATCTTGAACTCGGAAGCATGGAACTGGACACAGCACTCCATCTGTGGTCTCACTATTTGCTTTTTTTTGCATAGCAAAGGTTTAAAATAGTGGATGTTGCAAGAGGAGGAGCTATCACTTTTATAAGAATAAAGTTTGAGTAAAGTAGTAATGTTTGAAGAAAGAAAAGGAAATGATAAAAAGTAGTCTGAAAAGTCAACAGAGGAGAGTCAGTGGGGTAGAAAGCACAACTAATTGGAAGCAAAATAGAGCAGAAGTTTGAGAGATATATATCGGGAAGGTGAGTGGGAGGGTGAGGATCAGAAGAAGGAGCTAAAGCTTGATAAAAAGTTAATTGAAGGGAATAGGAATCTTTTATGTTTATTTCAGCAAATTCTGGTATAGGGAACAGGTTGTAGAAGTGGCAGGTCATTAGAAATAAGATACACCCTGTCTAGACTTCAGATTTCCCAAAGTTCAGCTATAACAAGAACCTCTGGGGCTTTGAACCTGCTCTCTTGGGTTGATGGCTGGTGATTGTGTTGGTACAGTAGTGGGATGTGCTTGGAAGAGCTTGGAACCGAGTCGAATGACAGCTGTTTGGGAAGAACATTCTAATTTGCAGAGGTGGTTCTTTTAGCAGAAGAAATCTCTGCCTGGATGCAGCTGAAGTAGATTCACAGATGTTCCAAAGAGTGAGTGTATTAGTATTTCTCTTCAGAACATGGAAAACCCGCACAAAATGAAAATAGTGCCAAAGGGATCTTTTAAATTGCTAGATCCTTGCAGAGAAAATAAAAGTCTAACTTTGATTTACTGCCTAACTTATAGACAACTTTATATTGGGCCACTCAACTTTCAAGAAACTTAAATGCTCCTAATAGGGGTGGCATTAGATTTTAATAGGTTTTTTTGTGTTACTACGGCATCACATATTTTGTGTATCTGTGAGCTCTAAACTCTGGTAGGACCACAATTTATCATTAGGTTTTGGGGGACTGATTGTTTGTTTTTCTGAGTATTTCAATATATTTTTTGTTACTACTTTATAACTAAATTGAGATTCAGTACTAAATGCAGAATACATACCAGTTATTTAGTTCTGCTTCTATAAGCATTTTCAACACTACATCTACAAAAATTGTTTAGATTCCCTATTAAAATCTGATTGTTATGAAGAATTAATTTCCGGATAGCAAAATTATGAAAATCCAGGTTTCTAAATCATAAGAAGTATATTAAATGCTTAAGAAAAAGGTTTCCTGGGTTTCCCAATGTCACATGGTCTGGTTCACATAAGAGTGTTTTGTAATATGTGTGAACAGTTGGCAAGTCAGCTCCTCTGTAAAATGGAGAGAATGAAAGAAGAATGTATTTCAAACAAATCAAACACTTGCCAGTAATTCCTTGGTAGTTATACCACGTACTAAACCATAATTAGGGTCCTAGTAGTACAGACATGCACAGTATCTCCAATGTAAAATTCTTGTAGAATACACATATATTAGCTATAATAGGGATCAGTATATATATCTTCTGATAGCAAGTAATAGTTAAGTGGAAAAGGATTCACAGATGACAGATTGATAGCTAAAGCAATACTGTTCAACCAAGGATTTCATATACTGGCACAGAATTATGTGGTGATAGGCAGTGAGGTAGATTTCTTAGCCATTTCTCAGTTGCTCATATATGAGGCTGTGAGAAAGCATTAAAATTTTTGAATACAAAGCATGGAATTGCTTTAGTGGTAGCAAAAAACTCATTGTGTTTTTATTTGTTTTGTTTTGCTGAGGTGATGGAGCTGACGGAAGACTAGGATCAAATCCTTTTTTCCCATTCTGATCACAGTATTATTTTTTTGCTAAGAGTTCTTCTTTTCAACTTCAAGAAGTAAATAGGAGAAAAAGCTTTTATTACCATCCTGTGATATTTGTAAGGATGGTGAAGTTATAGCTCATAAAAAGGTATTTCTCAAGTTTTAACGTACTGACTTTTTCATTACCATGAAATGGTCATTTTCATATAAATGGAACTTGTAAATAGCAACTCACCTTTTCACATGGATTCAATTACAGTGAATGCTTCCAAAAGCCAAATCCATGAAAGAGTCCTTTTCATTCTCTTTCCACCAAATAAATGAATCTTTAAATCCTCTTTTATATATATACTAGTCATAGTCCAAATGCAACATAAATGAATCTTTAAATCTTTTATATATATACTAGTCATGGTCCAAATGCAACACTATACAAAATAATACTAAAGTTGTTCAGGGTTTTTTCAGGGTTTTTTTTTTTTCTTTCCATTTTTTATCCTCTTGATAATGAAGCTATACCTGAAATAATTTAAACCAATATGAAACTCACATTTTCTGTTTATATGCTTATAAAATAGCTTTCGGTTTTCTCATAGACTCCTGATTTGTGCTGTGCTTTTCCCCTTTCCTCACTTAATACTCTCAGAAATCTCACCCTGTTCTTTTGGGCCAATGCAAATAGATTCTTCATCCCTTCTACTCTGCCCTGGTGTGACACAACTGGAGTACAGTATCCAGTTCAAGAGAAACAGGGAACTGCTGGAGAGAGTCCAGAGGAAGGCTCCCAGTATGATTAAAGGACTCGAACACCTCTCTGTGAAGAAAGGCTGAGAGAACTGGGGCTGTTTAGTCTGGAGAAGAGAAGGCTGAGAGGGGATCTTATTCATGTGTATAAAAATCTGAAGAGTGGGTGTCAAGGGCCCAGTCTCTTTTCAGTGATGAGATATAGTAGGATAAGGGGCAACAGGTACAAGTTGGAGCACAGCAATTCCTCCACAACATCAAGAAAAAATATTTGACTGTGAGGATGACAGAACACTGGAACAGGCTGACCAGATGGGTTGTGGAATCTCCTTCTGTGGAGACTTCAAAAACTCACCTGGTCACATTCCTGTATGACCTGCCCTAGGTAATCCTGTTTTTGCTAGGTGGCGGTTGGACTAGATTATGTCCAGA
>VZRI01001354.1:63453-74248 GCA_013397515.1 Upupa epops | reverse complement strand
GTCACTGTGCTCCCTAGAAGCTCTCAGTCTTCAGTTTTTCTCATTACTTCAATGACTTACTGTCCTTATACATTCACCTCATGAAAATCATATACCTCCCCTTTAATCTCTGTCCCTGCAATAGCTGTGGACTCCTCTTTTCCTCTCTACCTTCAACCATACATCACAACATACCTCCTTTCCCGTCAATAGCTTCCAGCCTGGACCCCAACTCATCCACCATTCTTCAGTCCCAGCTGCTGCAGCAGCAGCAGAAGATGGATTATTTGCAACACTTAGCTGTAATTTCTCCTTTGACTTAGGCAGTCATCTGCTGCTCAGCGCAGCACCTCTGGCTGAAGCCAGCAGTCTGTCCTATTAAGCTTGAGACCATCAGCCCAGTTCTTGTTCATGTTAAGAACCATTTACACAGCTAGGGCCTCAGAGTCAATGCTAGCAACTTGTACATTCACATGAAGACTGGTCCTCACTGCCAGATGTTCTCAGAATGACTGTGGAATAAATTCAGTCTGGGCTTAATAAAGCCTATTTTTTGCTGTCTCATTTAGCAAAGCTCATGTTTGTGGCAATTTATTAGTCATTTAACTGCATGGAAAAGGAAAGCATTTGCTTGCAATTTCAATCACTCTGCATAGCCCTCTGACTCAGTGGCCTGTGAAAGCACACAAATATTTTCCAATCAACAAAAAACTGGTTCAAACTGCTACATGTTGAAAACAGGAGACTGAACACAAACAGATTTGATTCACAAGGTTTTTACTTTTTGCTGGAAAGGATTCACGCTTTTTACTGAAATTCAATTTTTTTACTGACAAAAATCTTCAGTTTGGGCTTCTACTCAGGGCTGCAACTCCTTCAGTTCTCAAGAAACAAGTGATTTAACTAGACAGTGAAACACAGAGTTACACTTGCTGTTATTTATAATTTTAAAGGTACGACATGGTCATCAGTTTGCTTCTTGTTACTGAACAGCTTCAGTGAAGACTGAACCAGGGATTTCCTGCATGCAAGCTTCTGTCAGACAGAATCCTGGTGTAGAGCCATTAACAAGTGTCTTTCCTTTGTAGGTCAAATTCATATACACAAACAGCCCTACAAACAGGACCCAAAGAACTAAGTAGCAGAGAAAACTGAAAATCAAAACCAAGCAATGGTCTAATTGGTTTTTGCTTCATGGCTAGTTCTTTACATCTCCTTTCAACTACAGAAAGAGCCCTATCAAGCCTGACCTTGAACATCTCCAGGAGTGGGGATTCTATCACCTCTCTAGGCAACCTGTTGCAACGAACCACCACCCTCAGGTTACAGAACTTTTTGCTAATGTCCAGCCTAAATCTACTCTTTTCCAGCTTAAAATCATTACTCTTTGCCCTGTCATTACATGCCCTATTGACTAAATCTTCCCCAGCCTTTCAGGTATTGGAAGGTCACTATAGGGTCCCTCCAGTCTATTCACATCTTCAGGCTGAACAACCCCAGCTTGTCTTCATAAGAGAGGAGCTCCAGTCCTCTGAATATTTTTGTGGCCTCCTCTGGATATGTTCCAACAAGTCCACATCCTTCTTGTGTTGGGGGCTCCAGAGCTGGATGCACTACTCCAAGTGAGTAAGGAACTTGACTTCAGGCAGACATTGAAACAAAAAATATTCAAATGGAAAAACCTTAGAATTCCCTCGCTTTCAATAGCCACAGGCAACTACCTCAGTGTTGCCTTGTTTCGCAATGCTTATTTTGCACCTTGATAGGCTGTATTTCCCTTTCTGAGTGCACAGTTTCCATAAATGAAATGTTTGCAATCACTGATCGCATAAGCCACTATAGTGGATCCTATCACAAAACATAAGAATCAGATTTGGAAAAGTTGTTATTAACTTGATACTCTGGGAATGAGGAAACAAAACAATTACTAACATTATGGCCTATGGAACATTTAACAAGTCTTATATTAACACTGGCACTAGCACCTGCTGAACAGACTCCAATATCCTCTAGGAATTAATTTCTCTACCTGTTTGTGGTTAATATCACAAGGCTTCTCTCCAAAACTGTGTCATAGGGAGAGGGTGCACACCTTTTCATTGCTGAGGATTGTTAGAAATCTTCTGTATGTCAAAAGTTCTAAACTACTTCAATCAATTGGTTCCATTTCAATTTTTCTGCTCCACTTCTGGTTTATTTTCAAAGGAATTTGGCATTTCATGACGTTACTCATCACATAATTTAAGGCAAGCTGCCTTTTTCTCCTCTGTTTGTCCCAACTATTTTCAGTGAGAGACAGGGTCTTTAAATCAACTTTTATGCAAAAGACTTGCTCATTCCTGCCCCCCCCTCCCCTTTTTTAAAAAGAAAGAGTTACAAGACAGAAAGTTACCATTTTTTGACAAAAAGATTGTCCTTCCCTCAAACAGAAAAATTTCAAGACTGATTGCAGTGCATTGGGAAGGGAGACAATCACATTCAGATAAAATCATCCTTTACAAGGTTGTTGGTGGGGATAGGAGCAAGAGACCCTATTTTACCTTACATCATTACCAGAAATTCTCAACACAGGACTGTGGAGAAACATATGTGCTCTTGAAAGTTTGGTTATTTATGCTTATTTTGAACTCATGGAAAGATCATTCCATCCTTTGTGTCTGATCTACGTCTAGCTTTACCAAATGTTCAAGCCTTTTTGTGGCATCTGTTGAATACTTAGTGCATACATGAGTGTTATTCCTGATATCCTTTCCACTCTGAAGGCGCATAAAAACTAGTGGTATTCAGGTTCCTCCATCAATTTTTAGGCTTCTTAAAACTCTGTATTCTGAAATGCTGAAACCACAAGTGGGTTGTTAATTAACAAAATAATATCCCAAGGTTTTATTCAGCCAAAATAGAGGTATAAGATGCCCCAGAGAAGTTTCTCTCTGTTGCAAAGTCCCATGCCTTGGTTGGTGTAGTCCTCAGTATAGGCTGGGGAATGATTGAGAGCAGTTCTGTGAAGGATTTAGGGATACTGGTGGATGAAATGCTGGACATGAGCTGACAATGTATGCTCACAGCTCACAAGGCCAATCACATACTGGGCTGCATCAAGAGAATTGTGACCAGTAGGTCAAGTGACAAAATCGTGCTCCTCTGCTCTGGTGAAACCCCTCCTGCAGTGCTGGGTCCAGCTCTCGATCCTTGGCACAACAAGGACACCAACTAGTTGGAGCAGGGCCAGAGGAGTGGCATGAAAAATGATCAGAGAACCAGAGCACCTCTGTGATGATCACAGGTTCAGCCTGACGAGGTGAAGACTCCACAGAGACCTTGTAGCTGCCTTCTGCTACTGAAAAGCGGCTTATAAGAAAGAGACAGACAGTCTTTTTATTTGGGCCTGTTCAGACAGAGCAATGGGTGATAGTTTTAAACTAAAAGAGATGGGATTTAGACTAGATATAGTGACAAAATGTTTTACAATAAGGGTAGTTAAACACTAGAACAGATTGCCTAACCTGTTAGACCCTCCCTGGGCAACCTGTTCCAGTGTCTCACCATCATCATAAAAGAATCTCATGTTTATCCAGTGTTCAGTGTCACAGGAGAAGTATTTAAGAGAAGCTAAAGCAGTATTTAATATTTTCTACTACTGCTGTCCCATCAACAGTGGAAAAAAACACTGACATGTTTTCAGTTTTGCAACAGTGACCAGATAAAGGCTACGTTTGATCTCGCTGAGTTTCAAGTCAGTCTTAATTTAACATCTCACAGTGCCTAGAAATTGTAGCATTTAGGGGAAAAAAAAGTTGTTCATTTATGAAAAAGAGCAGCCTGCATATTAACAGACAAACTGATGTGTCAAGTGGCATTTATCTCCTTCCTTTTTTGATGCTTCAAACTCAACTGTACTTACAGGTTTTTGTAATGGACTTACACCTAACTGAGCAAATCTATCACTGATTTTTTAATGGGGACTCCAGTGGTGCAATTGGTCAGCATGGGTGCCTATAGGGCTAGTGCAGAGCAATGTTGAGGTTGTGAGTTCGTGTCTCACCTGAAGCAGGAATTCTGTGGGGCTGCCCCCCTGACCCCAGAGCCCCTCCCCACAAACCCCACCCAGAGCTGGGACCCCCACCACAAGCTAAAAACCTCTAACCAGGGAGCCACTGCTGTGGGAGGTTCCAGCAGAGATGGGGAGTCCTGGCTCATTTAGTCCCCTCCCTGTTTTATTGCCCCGAAGGGTTGCTCCCACACGTGCTAAGGGAGATGGCAGAAGTCATTGCTAAGCCACTCTTTTCTAAGTCATGGGGATCAGGAGAGGTGCCTAGGGACTGAAGGTTAGCAAATGTCACTCCAATCTTCAAAAACGGTAAGAAGGAGAACCCAGGTGACTGTAGACCAGTCAGCTTCACATCTATCCTAGGAACGGTGGTGGAACAATTTGTCCTGGACACTGTCTCTAGGCACATCAGGGACAAGAGGGTCATTAGGGACAGTCAGCATGGCCTTACCAAGGGGAAGTCATGCTTGACCAACCTGACAGCCTTTTATGAGGGCATAACCAGGTANTCTAGTGGAGTCCCCCAAGGATCAATATTGCAACCAGTCCTGTTCAATCTATTTATTAGCGACTTGGATGAGGGATTAGGGTGCACTGTCAGCAAGTTTGCTGATGACACAAAGCTGGGTGGTGTCACCGACACCCCAGCAGACTGTGCTGCCATTCAGTGAGACCTGGACAGGGTAGAGAGCTGGGCAGAGAGAAATTTAATGAAGTACAAGAAGGGTGAGTGTAGAGTCTTGCATCTGGGCAAGAACAGTCCCAGATACCAGTATAGGCTGGGGACTGACCTGTTGGAGAGCAGTGTAAGAGAAAGGGACCTGGGGGTCCTAGTGGACAGCAGGATGACTATGAGCCAGCAATGTGCTCTTGCAGCCAGAAAGGCCAACAGCATCCTGGGGTGGATCAGAAGAGGGGTAGTTAGCAGATCAAGAGAGGTTCTTCTCCCATTCTACTCTGCACTAGTGAGACCGCATCTGGAGAATTGTGTCCAGTTCTGGGCCCTTCAGTTCAAGAAGGACACAGAGCTGCTGAAGGGTGTCCAGCATAGAGCAACAGAGATGATGAAGGAAGGAGAACACTTGCCTTATGAGGAAAGGCAGAGGGAGCTGGGTCTCTTTAGGTTGAAGAAGAGGAGGCTGAGGGGTGACCTCATGAATTTCTATAAATACTTGAGGGGTGGGTGTCAGGAGGATGGAGCCAGGCTCTTCTCAAGGTCATCTGGTGATAGGACAAGGGGCAATGGGTGCAAGCTGGAACATAGAAGGTTCATCTAAATATCAGCAGGATCTTCTTCACAGTGAGGGTAATGGAGCACTGGAACAGACTGCCCAGGGGGGTTGTGGAGTCTCCTTCTCTGGAGATGTTCAAGACTCGCCTGGATGTGTTCCTGTGCAACTTGGTCTAGGTGATCCTGCTGTGGCAGAGGGATTGAACTAGATGATCTTTGAGGTTCCTTCCAATCCCTAATGATTCTATGATTTTTCTGACCAGTAATGACAGGAGCAGCCTCAAATGCCATAACAATTGGGCTTCCTGTGCTTTGAAATCACATAGACTTGGAAATGACCTTCTAATGTACACCCAGAGTTTTGAATATCCAATTCTGTTAGACAATTAATAAAAAATAATCTCATTTTTTAATACTTTCATGGTTCACCTTTGTATTTACCTTACTACAGCTGTATCTACAACACTTCAGTGAAAGAGACTAGAGGAACTGTATGTTCCAAATTATCACTGTTTGAAGTTTAAGTGGCAGAACAGATAAAATTAATCTTTCCCTTAGAAAAAACACAAAACTACCTGACAGAACTAAGAAAAATCCCTCCGGCTGCTTCCAGTCTAAAGTTCAACTTGTAAGGTTCAGTCATTTAGATGAACTTTAGTATGAAAAGTGATATGCAGGAACACTAATGATGTTTAAAACCCTAAGAGCAATGAATTTACTTTTATTCTACTACATTAGACTGGGGTAAAAAAAGTAATCTGGTTCTGAACAGGTGCAGATAAAGCTAGAATCCCAGGCCAAATGAAAATGTGTACCAAACAAATTAGCTATTAGGCATTGACAACAAGTGGCCTGGTCTCTAAAAGAGTTCAGGGGATGACTTCGTCAAGTGTTGTACAAAACTCTCGTATTTATACTGCACAGATCAGTTGATCTACTTTTACAATAATAGCTCATATGCATCTAGGCCCTCAAATTCTTTCTAGAGAGCTTTGGCAAGCCTCTCCCATGCAGAAATTCCTTTTCTACATTTAAAACAACAAAGAGCAGATCATTACCAGATAGCAATGAATACTTCAACCACTTGAAAACAGAGGGAAAATAAATATGAGATTATGCAAAATATAATCTGGCATGGGGCCTGGGATTAAAAACAGCAAGAGCACTCCAAATCCCCAAGTCTGTATCTGCTGATCTCATCACTGCAATTCCTCCCACCTCTCAAGATCTTGCCCTCAAGATAAACAAAAAAAAATTAATGATCTCACACCCAATATGCACATTTATTTCAACACTCTCAATACAGCCTTTATATACATTCTCTGCAGAGAATATTGGGATATCCACTGTCACTACCAGGAAGGAAATGCCAGTATTGAACTCTCCGGTATCACGCCCAGCAACTTTCAGGGACCTGAGAATGTTTTTCTCAACAGAGACAGAACCATCTTTCTTTCCACACCCTATAAGAAATGAACAGCCAATTTAACAAGCATATAATTAAATAATTAATTCCAACTCCTTGAGACTGAGCACTTTGTCCCAGAGGCAAGGAAACTATCTCTGCTTTAGCAGCGCTGATGCTAGAAGTGGTGAGAAGGCCCCTTAAACAGGAAGAAAGAGGTGAAAGGGAAAGAAGGGTTCTAGAGAATATCATTGTCACTTCCACTGCTGGAGTACCTATAACTCTCTTAAGAGAGAGTTGACAACTGGACTCAGCCTCAGAGGCTGCACCTCCTCATGGTCCCACCAGATGACCTCTAGGGTAACTGAGTTGGCCTCTGCTCCAATTCCAGGGAATCATGGTTAGTTCAGCCTTACCAGTGGACTTCACCAACGTCATTGATAGTATTACAGGTGAAACAAAAAGCAGGCAGGTGATTCCTGGTATCCCTTGCCCACAGAATGGTATCATTGAGCAAAGCTGAGCATATCATAGAAGGAAGGTTGCTGGTGCCATGTTGTCCCTCATAGCATATCAGATACTACTTGCCCAACAGGCTGGATTCCTAGGGATCCCAGAAGGGGCAGCACCACATGGACTGGGGCATGGCCAAGTCTGTTCCTTCACCCCTAGTGACTATCTGAGGACCCAGTTGGTTCCTGGAAGGATCCTGATTGCTTAGCCTGGGTGAACTGGAGGAAAACTCTCTTGACTCACCAGGCCCATCACTGGCATGACAGTAGTGGACTCACTAATTACAAATCTCATGACATTGTCAACCAGACATGACATGGGTGGACAGGCCACCTTTACCTAATTCAAAAAGAGATAGATGCGAATGTGTACCAAAACCGGCCCCGTGTCATCTCTAAAGAAAGGCAACTGTGGTGAAATGTGAGGGGGGTGAACAGCTTTACTGCTTCAAATAATATTGTCATTTTCTTTTTTCTTATGGCTGAGAAGAGTTGTGTTATTTGTACTGTCCAGGGTAACTTGTATGGCTCAAACTCAAGCAGCTCACCCACTGTTGTTATTCTGAGCTGCAATGCAACAGCAGAGAGCACCCTAGCCCTACAGGCGACACCAAATGACCCCAAATCATCCACCACCAAAGTCCTCCTTCTCCCATCTGCAAGCCTTCCCTCAAGCTCAACATTGAAAACGCTACTTCAAGAAAGGTGGAGGTTCTGCAACTATTGCAATGGAATTAATGAGAGAGAAGAATTTGTCATCTCATGCAGTCATCTTTAAAGGTCTGGTCTGCCAGGAGCACTGACCTTTTCCCAGAAAGGCAACAGGTTTAAGTTGAATAGCCTGAACAGATGACAGGAGTCAAATGCTTCTCACCTTGAAGGCCTGAGCAGTTGAACTTAACCATAGTAAAACACAAACAACTCCCTGCATCAGCCCTGGTTGTAATGTGAGGCCTGTGGAGGTGCTTTTATACTTATTGACAGAATAGTTCCATAAAAAATTTGAATCCTTGCCCTTTCAGCATAGTTCTGACTCTGTTTCAGTTCCAGATTAAACTATCCTGTTCAGTTCTGGTACCAATTCTTTCACAGACAAAAAGAAGGTTAAAAAGGCATCTTATGGATACCATGACTTCCAGCTCATTTACTGGAAAACAGAACACAGGCCCTATTAGACCCATCTTGGGAATAAGCAATTCTTCCCACACTAGTGCTCTCACTGCTTGGAACATCAAAGATCTGCACAGGAACATCAAGGATCCGGTTGTTCTAGTCCTATCTAAAGGATGTTCTTTCTTCTTTTCCCCACAAGTCTTTCTTTTGCCTGGAGGGACTGTGTTTGAAACAGCCTTCTCAGCCACACCTCATGTCAGAAAACTACTGCCATCACTTTGTTTCCCCTGCTCCCGTATTTTTTATTCACCTTAACCAAACTCAGTACTCAGAAATTGTCTCAACTTTTCTCTACAAGCTAGAGCCAAAGGCACCATCTGGCAGCATAAGCATCCACGTGACGGTAGCCACTCTACATTTCCCTTTAAAACGTATTTGCCATGTTCCTGCATTTCCCACTTTTAGCATTGTGTAGAGTCCAGTTCTGGGATTTTTTGGTGGTGTTGCATGTTATGTATGTTTGAGGCACAGGAAAAGTCTTCTTCAGACTGCAGTTTCACTGCTCTAAACATTACTGACAGCTTGCACATCAATACTAAAACAGCAAGGTCTGTCTTTCTAAACCTCTTACTTAGCATTAATTTCCTCTTGATCTAGCTCTTATCAGACCAAGACAGAAATAAAGAGCTTAACTTCTTAAGTTTACAGGGGCTAGAAGTATTTCACACCCCCCATTGCTTGCCTCTACTATAGCTTCTTTTTGTTTAGCCCCGTGGCTGCAGTTTATCCTGGCCTGAACCATCCTCCCTTTCTCTGCCCCCATTCCCTCTTACAGCTACTCCCATGTAAATCAGATTTCTCCTGAACAGCTTCTGTTAATCTGACAGCTCAGCAGGGACTAACCCTGTCACTTCCTGCCTAAAGATAAATATCTGCCAGGGCATAAAAACTGAACAGAGAAGGAAGGGATGCCCTAAGTCAACAGCTATCTTTATAGTACTGAGGGGATGGGGACACAGGGGAAGAGAAAAAGCACCTCAGTGTCTTCACTGCCAGAACAATAGCTCTGCAATATGCACAGAAGTTCTGTCCCTGGATCTTCAATATTTAACACTCTCAGCCTTCTCTTATTGATGATTATTGCTCTATTTTACACTCTCAATAAGGCATCCTGAACAGTGACATCCTTGGAAGGTTATAATACTCCTGTTAAGGGACAATAAGCTAACACAAAAAATGTAGACTACATATACAAGCCCTACATTTGTTCCCAAGTCTAGTAGAAGAGATTAATTTCTTCCTCATCCCCCAGTCCTGAAGCACTTTCCACAAGTGTTAGTTTACTGGTGATAGAAGCAGGGGTGAAAAGACAGGACTAGTGGGTATTCAGGGAGTTAGACTTACCCTATAACCCCTGTTGTGTCCTGTACCCTATATCACATCAGGGCTGTGATGCCACACAGGTCACACTTAAATTCAATCTCTTAAATTTGTCAGCCTGAGGATATCAAAAGAAAACAGAAGAAAGCCCAGATTTATTACTTTCAAAAGATCACACCTTAAGACACACATGGGCTTGACAAATAATTTGGGAATGACAGGAACAGATGCTGTAAAGTGCATGTAATGAACACCTGGTAAATTGTCATAGCTCCTAACTCCTTTCCTTCAACCACTGCATTTGCTGTAAAACCTTCTGCTTTTTCATTCCCCATGCAGGCAAAGGGAAGCCTCACCTTGCATCACTCCAACTGTACTATTAGTAAATAGTAAATACTATCTTGTATGTTAGGGAGATTTGTGAGTGTATAGAAATTGATTTCAGTGATGATAAAGTTGAGTGTTTATGAGTTAGAATGAAAAGGAAGGCAAAGAAGGGAGATACTGTGCTGGGAGTCTGCTACAGACCACCCAATCAAGAACAGGAAGATGAAATATTCTATAAACAGCTGACTGAATTCTCACATTCTCCAGCCCTTGTTCTGGCCAGGGACTTCAACCTACCAAACATCTGCTGGAAATCTAACACAGCAGAGAGCAGACAGGCTAGGAGGTTTCCTGAGTGTATGGAAGATAACTTCCTGACTCAAGTCCTACCAGGAAGGCGCCTTACTTGACCTCCTCTTCACAAATAGAGAAGGAGTAGTGAGAGATGTGGTGGTCAGAGATTGTCTTGGGCTTAGTGACCACAAACTGGTTGAGTTCTCAATTCTTAATGATGTAAAGATGGTTAGCAGGACCTTCGCTTTGGATTTCTGGAGGGCAGACTTTGGTCTGTTCAGAACACTAGTTGAGAAAGTCTCTTGGGAGAGAGTCCTGAAGGGCATAGGAGTCCAGGAAGCATGGACACTCTTCAAGAAGATCTTAAAGGCCCAGGAGAAGAAGACTATCCCCGTGTATCATAAAAGGCGGGGGGAAATGGCCAACCTGGTTGAATAAGGAACTCTTGCTGGGACTTAGTAAGAAAAAGAGGGTTTACCACCTTTGGAAGAAGAGCCAGGCAACTC
>VZRI01001354.1:16623-62491 GCA_013397515.1 Upupa epops | reverse complement strand
CTGCATTTCAGTCACAACAACCCCAGGCTCAGGGATGCGTGGCTCAAAAGCTGCCCAGCAGAAAAGGACCTGGGGGTGCTGGCAGACAGCTGACTTCATATGAGCCAGCAGTGTGCCCAGGTGGCCAGGAAGGCCAACAGGATTCTGGCCTGGCTCAGGAATATTGTGGTCACCAGGAGAAGGGAAGTTCTTGTGCCCTTGTATCCAGCCCTTGCTAGGCCTCATCTTGACTATTGTGTTCAGTCCTGGTCCCCTCATTACAGAAAAGACATTGAGAAGCTGGAGTGCATCCAGAGGAGAGCTACATAGCTCATGAGAGGTTTAGAGAACAAGTCATATGAGGAGAAGCTGAGGGAGCTGGGCAGGTTTAGCTTTGAGAAGAGGAGGCTGAGTCAGGACCTCCTTGCCCTCTACAACTACCTGAGGGGAGCTTGTTGAGAGGTGGGTGTTGGCCTCTTCTCCTTGGTGACTAAGGACAGAACCAGGGGAAATGGTCTGAATTGAGGCAGAGGAAGTTTAGAGTGGCTATTAGAAAGTATTTATTTATAGAAACAGTTGTGAGACACTGGAATGTCCTTCGTAGGGAGGTGGTTGAGTCCCCATCCCTGGAGGTATTTAAGAAGCATGTAGACATGGTGCTTTGTAACAGGCTATAGTGGCAGCCATGGAGGGGGTTACTGTGTGTTTTTCCATTGATCAGGTATTTAGGCATTTGTGTGTGTGGGTATGGTTGGACTCTGATCTAATACGTCCTTTCCAACCATGTTGATTCTGTAACTCCATCAACAAGCTGCCTCAAATGACAGTGATACCTGGGAAGATCAGTTACCTGTTCAGCTCCTGCTACAAGCAAAAGCAGAACAGACAGCATCAAGGCTCTATGGAGAAACAGGGTGAGTTTAGTTGAAGGACTCATGATGTGAGAATGGAAAGTAGTAAAGGCTCTAGGGAGATCAGATTTGTGTAACTTCTTGCAAACCATTTTGCTCACAATTTTCAGTTAGAAGAAACTAGGAGGATAGATTCGTTGTTTATTAAACTACATGATCAGAAAGAGGATTAGCAAACAAACAGCACAGGCCTTAGTTATTCTTACAGTTTTAGAGAACTGTGTGAAGTGCTTCACAGTAGGGCAAGCCCAGTCTCTCAGTGGCTGCAAAGGCTCTGCACACTGCAAGACTCTGGATGTCAGTCAGCCCTAACACAAGCTCATAAATGAAAAAGCCTTTTGACCAGTTCAGCACTTTCCCTCCTCCCTTGCAATACTCTATGAAGAGTAACCTCAGGAAGTTGCATCTGCAACAAAAAGTCATCCACTTTCTCTCTTACATGAATCTCTATAATGTTTACAGTTTCTCCTGATTCTTCTGTCTGTGATATATCTCTCACTTCAGTTAACGTGAAATTTAAAGGAACACTGAAATAAGTCCCATGACAACTGCAAATACACCAGACTGCAAACTGAGCAGAAAGCAGGAGCTAAACAATTTGACCTTAACGGTATTAATTTCAGAGGAGTCAGACAACTCTGTGACAGACCCCCAAAGCAACAGGTTAAGCAAACACTGAGTGTGCTATGTCAGCTGTTGGTTGTATGTCAGTACTTTACTTAATTTGCCTGACAAAAGTCACTTATGTACAATAGTGATCAAGCAAGGTCAGGGTGACATCCAACCCTCTCAGAGCGGCTGGTTGTCCTCCAACTCCTTTGCTTGTAGTGTTATGCTCAGCAGCTTCTGTGTCAGCCGCTACGATAATCAGCTGAACTACCTGAGTTACAGAGCTTCATGTGGAAGCAGAATTTGGCCTTGGGCTTGTAAAATACAACTGAAGGTGAACAAAAGTAAGGCTTGATCAGGGAGCACTGCTGGATCCTACTTGCACCAAAGGAAACTGGAATACAGAGACACACGAGACAAATTGATGCGATTCATCCACACATTTCAGCAGAAATCCAGCAGGGTTACAGCTGTGTAACTGTTGTCACAAGTTAACACAAGGCAAAACACGACAACAGACAACTTCCTGCTTCATTCCATTACAAAACCATTTCTTCCAAGTTTGAGAAGGACCCCAAATCCTTCCTCACTGAAGAGGCATTTCAGCATTTCTCCGCAGGGCTGAGCCATCACCAAACAGAATGAGGGATAGAGGATTCTGAGCCAGGATGCCCTGAAGTCAGGGGGACATCAGGAAGAGATTGGTATCATATTCAAGGCACACATACCTGCGCAGCATGGGACTAGTTATGCAACTTTATTCTGCTGCTGGTGATTGCAGCATTAAAATCCCTAGGAGCATTATGCATGTTAACAAACACTTTAATGACTTATAACCCCATCTATACTATACCTTCTATCAGACTTTACACCTGCTGACAGCTTATAAACATCTGAGTTCACTAAGACTAAAGATGCAAAGTTTTGACTTTGTGGCATTTGCAGAGACACGTTTGTAGAGCCAATGTTAACATACAGGTGTTTTTTCAGCATGCTTTCCCACATCTGCCTGGCTGAGAAGCAGCATGAGTCTCTCACATGAGGCACTCTGAGAACAGCCAACAGGAGAGTTATCAAGAAGAGTGCATGGGAAAGACAGGTGTTTGTATGAGAGAAGAGCTGCTGCTAATCACAGCTATTACAGCACTGAAAGCTGTGAGTCCATGTCCATGCCTAAAGGAACAATATGTTATGGTACAGAACATCCTGTAAGACTACAAGGCCAAATCTGACCCAGTTCTCAGAAGGTGTACTTTATTAACAAGTGTAATTAACTTCAGCGCTATTACTCATACAGACAAGAGTACCCACAGGCAAGTCACAATTTAGTCATAGTGTCGAAGTTATTGAAGTTGTGGTATGTGGGTAGTCAGCATTATTTAGGATGACTCAGGACACTCTAACTATATAAATATACCTACTTTGTCTTTTAGCTTTACAGGTTTTATACCTCTTAAAAAAAAAATGTGAAGTGATTTTACAATGTACTGCTTTGCATTTTATTGCTCAGTCAGGTATTGCTACACAGGAGTGTTAAGTAATCTATTGTATAGTACACAGCTCCCCATAGTACTATACAGGGCTTAGAGCTCCACTCTAATTCCAGCAGCAGTTTGCCATGCAGTTCCTGGTACAGGTAATTAATTATTGTGTCCTGTGAGCTTTACACTAAGGGCTGTGAATAATGTAGCATCTGTCATCAATTATGTAATGCAAAGTGAACTACTGTGATTTTAAAATGGTCAGAGAAGCTTCTGGTGTTCTGCACCCAACTGGCCACTACTGAACAATGCCCTTCTCATTTGATTTATTTCTGTTACTGTGCCATGACAGATTTGATAAAGCCAAGATACAGTAATGTATAAAAGGAGAAGAAAGGAAATGCACAAAGTCTGAGCTGGCCCATAGTCAGTTAGTGGAGTTGTGCTACTTCATATTGGCAAAGATTTGGTCTTTAATTGTGAACATAGTATTACGCAAAATTTATTTCTCCCCAAACTGAGACCTTGGTCCTGGTGTTGGAATCTCTTTGCCTGCAAAAAGGTTTCAACCTGAAGAAGTAGGGGTGGGAGACAGGAAAAAGATGCATGGCCCATAACTCTTCCTGTTTCAGTTACCTTGTTTGCAACTTCTTGAAAATGTCTTGTATCTCATTGCCCTTTGGCTGATTCTTTGTGCTGAGGTAGAAGAGATAAATCAGCATTCATGTGCTACAGACACATATACACAGACAATAGTCACTGTTGTGACTATTTCATGGGTATTAGAGTTTGAAACATCTTCCTTTACCAGTGAATGCAAGAGCTTAAAGAAAAGTCCAGAAAAATTCATTATGAAAGATCATTACCTGAAAGAGTACTTTCTGATGAATGCCAAAGTCTTGCATAAACTTATCTGTTTGCCCGAGCCCTGAGGGAAATCTTTTGCTCTGAGCAGAGTGCCAGCACCACAAGGAATCCCAAATGCCACCCCTTGTCTGGCAGTGGTGTAGACTGCGTTGTGCAGATGACCATCTGTGCTGTGCCCTTACTGACCAGCTTTCTAAATACAGGTATGTGATGAGTCTCTCTCTCAGTGCCATATGAGGAAGAATTAGAAAATTGAATCTTCAGTGGTACAAGGAGGGAATATCAAGTGCAATTTCTACTAGCTCTTTTCTTTCTTAAATCATCACCCTTACTTGTCCCAGCCATTGAAACACACAAAATTTGTGTTCAGTGTTTTAGAGACACTGCACATAAAGGGCAGGGTACAGCATGTGTCCAGGTTAAGCAGTTCAAGGAAAGCACACTGAAAAAAATCCCATAAAGAAACAAACCAAAAACCCCACATCCATCGTCATCCAGTCCATGCTTTTGTGAAGATCCTTGTTGTCTGAAAGTAGCTGCCAAACCTTTTTAACAGTTTTTAGCCCAATGAGATCACAGAGTGCTTGCTGCCCTTTACTTCTTCACAGCTGAATGACAGTGTTTATTGAAAATTTGAAGAATCGCAAATACTTGTCTGAGCACATATTGCTTTGTTTGCCTGAGAGGGAAGGTGTTTATGCAAAGATCACTGCTGTGCAGGCATCCTCAGGGACAACAGACATTCATAACCTCAGCTGAGTTCCTCCAGCAGCTCATGACTGGGTATGAGCACAAGCAGCGCCCTGGCCTCCAGTGAGATTAACTGAGCACTTTCTCAGGGCTCATCTCCACCCAGGAGATGTTAGGCCTGCAGTAAGTGATCCACTACCAGCCATCTGTCTTCCTGGCATCCCCATTAAGTTAGTGTTGTATTCTTTACCATTTTCCTCGCCTTTATATGGCACTGGAAAACAGAAGTGTACTCTTTGGAAAATCATTCCTTTGCATAATGTGAGGACTTGTGGTAGGACATAACACGTTATAAAGGAAAGCAGTTCCAGAGGTCAGTGCTCCTACAAGTACCCACTCCGTTTCCCTAGGAGTTGTAATTTGGCAGTGTAGGCTAGGCTTTTATGTTGGCATCTTTCACATCACTCCATTCAGTCCCCTGACTTTTTCCCACAAGAGCTCCTCAGCTGTGGAGACACGCGACACACAGTTTCATTGCCAGCATCTTGCACAATCTACTTGCAAGTCCTCAGGAGTTACTCTGACTGTTCCAGACTCTGGCTGGAGAGGAAGGGAAAGTGAATGTTCCCATTTTAGATTCAGATTACTTTAAAACACACGATGACAGATGCTCTGCAACAGAGGGGCCTCTGGCTGCTTCAGCAGCATGGGTACACACATGCATGTAATTTCAAGAGCTGGGAAGAAGAGCTCAGTACAAGTCCTTGCACAGCCAGGTAACCCTGATGCATTCTGAACAGCAGTGACACAACGTGTGCTCTGGATTTGATTTCTTCTGTCTTTAGTTTACAGCAGAGACCTATAACCTATGTGTTAACAATCCCATACAAACCAATTTCATATGTAAGTAACTGAAAGCTGCCTCCCTTGGTATTTGCCTCCTTGTCCTCAGTGCTAATGCCTCAGTGGGTTGCCACAGCATTACAACACTTTTTGTGAGACTCCAAGGAGGAGCAACAGATCCTTCTGGTTTCTGTCAGTATGGTTTCTGTCTCCCTCTTCTCTGAGCAGGTATTGTTCATTCTGAACTGGATCTCAATCCCCAAATTTGGGGAAAGAAATATTTGCAAGCAGATACAAGCATCACAATCACTTCCCGTTTCCAGGATGATCTAGGTTAGCTTTGTCAACTTTTTGACTGCCAGCAAGTGAACTTGGCAAGCCTGTCTTCAAGTCTTCACAGCATCAATGCCTTCATAGGCCCTTACTTCCTCTAAAATCCAAGACAATTTTTCCAGTATTACTGGAAGCAAGCAGTAAGAAAATCCAGTCAGACACCAAAGAGTTGTATTATATTCCATAAAACAAGTGTCACTGATCAGCATGTGACTGCATCAAAGAAGATTTCCCACAGCTTGAGGATACTGTCAGTTTAAGTCTATAATCACCTATCTACCCATTAGTCAGCACAAAGTGTGCTTAGTATCAAGAAACCTGCATTGCAAGCAAAGTAAGTGCAAAGACAGAAATAGGAATTGCTGGAAATCAGCATTTCTGATTTAGGCTTGGACACCACTATACCAAGATGCTACTGTTGAAAAGGTTCCCAGTGACAACATACACCAATCAGAAGACAGATTTTCATGGAGTATGAACTGATCTCTACCATACACTCCTAACTCAGGAATTGTAATAACGGTTCTTTGTTACTTACAGAGACAGCCAGGCATTTCAGATGTTATTTCAAAGGTCTTAGTATAGGCTGAATCACCTGCAGGTATCCAGTTAGTCCTCACCAAGGAGCCAAGGAAGACCTATTGAGTAATGGATACCTGACTTCTGTAGCTAGTGGTGACAACTATCATCCTGGCAGGCTTCAGTCATTTACAAATCATGACAACAAAGGAAAGAATGAGAATGCACAAAAATAAAGGAACACAATTTCTTGTTTTTCTGAAGTATGACTCTCACTGTGATTTACGACTCCAGATAGAGCTTTCAAAAAACCAAACATCACAACAAAGGGCACTGAAAAAAAACCCATCACTAACAGCACAACATTACCATGTACTTCCCAATCCACAAAACTGTAAGAAAGCCAGTCTTCCATTTCAGAGCTTTATCCCAGATCCCTCAGCTTTACTTGTAGAAAACAAAAAAGTTGTTTCTACAGCTCCAGAAACATTGAGCTGTAGACCCTAAGCAGTCTCTACACTCATGAAATCCATTTGTCACCTATACGAGACATACACACATATTATTTTGAAACCCATCTCACTGGCATCATGAATTTCCTTCATAGAGAACTTGAGAGGTCCTTTCATTAGCCATCCAAGGTGTCCCCACTATTTTGCTGACACTGAAGATCTACTACCATAAAATCCCTACACACCAAGAGATGTTTGAAAAAGATCCTGTAAGACAGAGACAATGACCTTGTCACATTAGAAACTGATCTATCACCTGCCAAAAATGACTATCACAACCTAAGAGTAAAACATTTCTGTTCTTTCCTTTTCTTCCTCACAGGAGGATTCCCAAGTAGGTACAAAGACATTAACACATTTCAAGAATAAATTCAAAGTACGTACACTTCAGAGGGTTAAAAGTGAAAAGCACACATAGGGACATTCTGCTTCTGTTCTCTCTGGCCCCAATCCCACAGACATACATGCCTGTACTTAATTTTAGTACAGAAATCAGCAGGTGTGTGTAGCACACTCTTGGAAATTAGGGTAAGGACACTCCCATCTGCAGAATCAGCTCTCAAGGTAATGGTGTCTCACTGGAGTGTAGGTTTGGAACCATTTCCCTCCATAAGACAGAAGGCAGCAGAATAAAATCACATAATTGAAGTAGAACCTGCAGGGGAGCTGCTGCTCTTCCAGAAACCTGGTATCACACATTGACACAGGGTCTCCTTGGCATTTCAAGAGCCTTGCTTTTTCACATTGGCCAGATGTAGGAATTAGGTCCTCTCCAGTTAGCTGCTTATTTTACTAGTTTTCTGTATTGATAAAGCGATCAAGGATCTTAGTCATGAGCAGTCCTGCTGAGCAGGAGCAGAACAAAAGACATCATGCTTTTAACTTCAGTTTTAAATAGGTTTTTGGACATCTGACAAGAACTTGCTCCCTCATGACAAGCTCACAGAGTGGCATAAAGAGAGATGGTTTGCAGAAATTAAGACTTCCCATGAAACTCCCCAGAGGAAGGACGGAATAGATGAGTGAGCAGGCTTAAATCTGAAACAAGCATTGGGATGGTTCTAAAAGGGGATAGTTCAGAGTTTTTCTCCTTCATGACTTAAAAATCAACCCCACAAATACATACAACATACAAGGCAAATACCAATTCCACTTATCACATTCCCACCATCATCTGGTTTATTTTTTTAATACATCCACTTTTTGCTCAAAAAGCCAAGCACACACACACTAATCTGTGAGGCTTATCTTCCCTCTTGGGTGATCATTTTACCAGTGTTACATCTATGCACACATGCTCCTAACAGCTCTGTAGTTCCTCACAATTCCCAAAAAAGCTCAGAAAATGCTGACTAACCCAATTTTTGAAGATGAGAATTACTGATCTTGCAGAGAGAAGCAAGACATAATCTGGTCAAAGAATGAAATAGCAAGGCCAGAAAAACAGAACTCACCCACAGACCTACAGACAGGGCTCTGCACATGCCTTCACATGCTACTTGTTACTCACTGTCATACGCTATTTTTTAAATTAGTTATTGCAGTGGAGCTCAGATCTAAAAAGCCGTAAAAGCCACTAGATGCCTAATCACCCATGATTAATCCAAATAGAACTTTCTCATTCATGGGAACACTCCCTGCTTCTGAATGAGTACAGCAGAGTGTTCTCAATTGTGTCTCAACACACTCTATAGTGATGAAAGAAGACAAGAACTTTATCCTGGAAAAAAACAAGAGGCTATTGATGTTTTAATCAACTTGTACATTTAGTTCTTCACAAGTACAGCTTCCAGTTACCTGAGCCAAAACTGCTAACCAACACACACCTCTGGGATAGTCTCTTTAGAGCTCTCAGAGGCCGCACTATCAGGTCAAGTGTGCTAAAGTTTAACTTCTCTTTGTCCTTTTCACAGTCCCATCTGCTGCTTCCTTAAAGTGAGACCCCAGGTTCAACAAAACACACCTGTCACACAGAGACGGTTACACATTCTAGCAGGCTTGTGGCTACATCACCTGCTCCTTGCACAAGCCTTTCACATTTTGGAAACGGTAAGCCAAGTACTTGGAAGCTCACTGTCACCTGTGTACTACAGCAGACAAAAGGTTTATCTGCACCAGGCTCTAGCTTTGGAGTACACACAGGTGGAACTACTCGCCATAGATAATCTTTCTTATTCAAGGAAGAAGGTGAACGCAAGGAAAGAAATTTTCAAAACGATGCATTATTGCAGACAATTCACTTCTACTGTACCCAAAACCATGCTCTGGAATTGTACCTTGTATCTCATAAATAGGAGTGAACATCTGGGGGGAGGACACAGATGGGGTGACAAAAACCCACAAACAAAAAATACACACACCCCTCATCACTTTTAAAGCTCTGAGACACACTAAATCATTAGTTCTAACCACAGAAATCACACCCAGAATCCTCAGATGACACTCCAAGCTCTTTCAATGATTTCATGTGTGGTTTTGGTCACTCCCTGCCTCAGCTTCCCCAGTTACACCACTGTGAGTTCAATTCTTACTTGCTAATAGGTGGAATGTGGATAACAGTGGTTCTGAGTGCGAGTTCCCTTATTTTAATCTCATCATGATTCACTGACAGATTTCATGCAAACACGTTTTTTTTTCTCTTTCACAATGCACCAACCTTGGTGTAAGACAGCCAGTTCCAGATTCAAATGCCCAAAAATTCCCTCCTCACTCTGAAGTTTTGTATGGAAGAACCATACCAGCTGCCAAGTTCTGCTTCTATGACCACAAACTCAAAACAGAGAGATGCACAAACCCAACACGAGAAACAAAAACAGCTTGAGGACTATGCCTAGGCACATGTGCATTGCAGCCAGGCCTTTCTCTTGACATGAGTTACCTTCAGTGCTTCAGTTCCAGCCAGACAATAACACAAATACACTCCCCTACCTCAAAGGCGTCATTGCAACAACAGAGACACCACAAGTTTCCAGGTAGATGGAAGACAAAAGGAAACTAAGACAGATACAATCAGTGTAGTCACAACAAGCAACCAAACACCACAGAAATACACATCAGGAGTTTCAAAGACAGAAGCACCAATGCCATTCTCCAAACAAATATAGAGGGTAAAACAAGCACTTGCTTCCACATACATGCCATGACCAGATTTTACTTTGATAAACCAATACTATGCAAATAAATAAACCCCAAAGGTAGGCAGAACCTTACCTGCTGCACTGGGTGCTTCTCACCAAGCTCTGACAGCTTCCAGCTGGGTAGGGCTCTCTCTCCTTTAAGGCCTCTTAGGATGAGAATATAAGGCCAGGGCTTCACTTCTCCTACCTCCCAAGCAGCCAGCTGCCTGCCTGTTCCTCCCACAGCCACAGCTGAGCCCAGCTGCCAGCTAAGCATCCACAACCCTACTGACCAGGGGCCACATCAACCTCCTGCAGCCTCAGGCTCAGCATCCAAAATGACTGCCCTGGGCACGTCCAGCCGTCACAGCAGCCTCCTGCAGGTGGAATCCTTCAAGGAGTCACCAAGTATGGAGGGAAAAGGAGAAATTACTAGAAAACCACTGCTTTCCTCCCAGCCAGCCACCCAGGGCTGTTAACTAACTCCCTACTGAGAGAAGCACACTCATTCCTCATCACATTTTAGAAGCACCCACTGGAGAAATAAGATCTCTCCCAAGGAATGAAGCTGGGATAAGCAGAAATGGCAAAACACTTCTCCTCCTGGTAGACTGCAACATGCCTGGAAATCTGTTTCCAAAGTAGTATTGTATTTCAGAAACCACAGGGTGCAATTTTGTAGGACAGAAGTTTCAACAGGGTACTGTAAAACAGCCACCAGATGAGGCACAACATCACTTTGAACCAGAGCTGAATGCCGTCAAAACTCCAGTTCATGTTATTCTGGAGTAAATACCCTCCTGAAGCATGTTTTATAACATCACTGTGCATCCATGAGTCATGGGACACCTTTACATCCTGCAGCTGCCCTTGCCATGTAGGCAAACCATCCCTTTATCTCTCCCTTTTATTTGCATTGACCTTTTCTATGAGTATGAAGACAAAATAAACTTTTCAAAAAGAGAGCTTGACCCTCCTGATCTTCTCAAACTAACTAAAGATAATGTGTGGTTTGAACTGTTTCATGGAAAGGACCACAGAGCTGAAAGGTTTTTACCTACTTGATTTCCAGAAAGAAGCCTTAATGTAAAGTTTATCTTCTGTCAAATAAAGGAACTATAAGACTAAGACTTAATCAATTCTCTCACAAATTGCTCCTTTAAAGTACCAAAGCACTGCACTAGGTTGATACAGTTCATTTAATTTTCTTTGCTGTTCCCAGCTTGTCCTTAGAGCTGATGAAGTCACTTGTCCTGGAACTTGATAGTAAAATTCACTAATACAATGCACACAAGCTCCCAGCTGGCTGCCAGACAGCAAGAAAGTCATGTAATTTCTATTAACTTTATTGGATTTGGACCTGGAAGCCCCACATCTCCCACCCAGTCCTTGGCTGAGTCCATACCCTGCTGCACTCCTTTCTTTGAATACTAGGGTTTCATTCAGAGAATGAGACAACAGTCTAGGCAAATACCACCTCCAGCTATAGCTAAATTGAGTCCAGCTACCCACGTGAACGATGAGCACAAACTCAACTATGTGAACTTCTTAAATACAGAATCTGAACAGAAGCCTGGAGGTGATCTCTCCTGTGTTGAGTATAACCAAGCCACCTACACCTCATTGACAGTTACGCACCAGCACTATCTTCCAGAAAAAGCACTTTAAATATAGTAATGATTTTAGATTCATGACTAAGTGTAACAGCTCAAACCACTTTGCAGATTAAAAGGCCCGAGACAAAGGTATGTGAAGCAACCCAGATCTATGGCAAAGCTTGGAACAAAACCCACTCTTGCTGCTTTGTGCTGTTAAGCTGTAACTAGAAACATAATCTTCCTTTATATTAACACCTCCTCTGCCCGTGTCATTGCGAATAATAAGATTAAAATTGCTGCAATGTAACTGGAATGTAAATTAATTGGTAGTCTGTGATAAGAATGTCTTCATTGCAAGGTGATAATGCTTTTTTAGTTTCCAGCTGACACTCACAGAAGTGGCAATAGCTTTATGGTCCTGCATAAAGCCTGAAGGGGACACATTCCCACTTCTCCAGTGAAAGACTGAATGTTCAGTTCAGCCCAGAGGTGTCTTTCATGTCTTGGGGGCTCAAGCAATTTGCCTGACAGCTCACCCTGGAACAGGAGACTCTGACAGAAAAGTTGTGTTAGTTGTTACACCATGACTTTATTTGAAGAGTGTGGAGGAAATGCTGTTCAACCTGTTAACTGAGTGAAAGGCCCTTTGAACTGTAGTTACCTCTTGGCATAGAGTTGAGTTGGGCAATCTCAATAGTTTGCATTTGATTATACATACAAAGGAAACATGAGGCCATGTCACTTTGAACTAAGATATGTTCAAACTCACGTGGATAAACAGCTCAGAAACACAATGCAGGGACAATTAGAGGTCTCTGCCAGGGTTAAAAATGCAAAAGATCTCACAACAACCCTTGCATTCATTCATCTGGTTGTTCATCCATTCATACCATCAACATCCTCCGCTTTCACACCAATGTTTTTTGATAGCCCATCCACATATTTGGACTAGAGTTTGCCACAACACCTACATTTTAGCAGACTGAAGGTCTGTGTTGCACACAGAGCATATCTGGACCCACGTGGATACATGCAAAGAGCTGCAGCAATAAGCAGTTGCCAGGGGTTTCATGGGACTGATGGTAGCATAAAAACACACACAAGAACACAAAGTTCTGGTTACCCCATGTACAGGCATCCCACACTCCCTGTGGCCAGGCTCTCAAAGGGTATTTATTCTGGTGATGTTGGTAACGGAGAGACCAGCAAAGATAGGGGAAGGCAGCTAGACTGGTTCACAGAGGAAAAACTGTGACTATTATTGAGGAAAAATATAGTGAAGTCTAAGAGAGGAAAGACAAAAAATAAAAAAGATATTTAATATCTCAACTACTCATTCTGAATTTTAGCATCAGCCTTTTTGAGTGTATACCCACATTTGTACAAACAATTGGGGGGAGGGGGGCGTGGAGGGGGTGTAAGAAAGAAAATAAACGTAGTTCTGTAAGCTACAAGCCAGAATATTAATGAGAGCCTCAGATAATGTATAGCTTACCAAAGGCACTGAGATCAGTGCTTGGACCACATCAGCTCTTTTTCTGTGATGAGGCGCAGGTCTATATAACACAAAGGGATTAGGAACTATCCATCCATTGAAGTCACTCATGGGACATCAGATTTCTGATGCCAGGGAAAAAGAGTCCTATTTTCTGCCTTCTCTCTCTGTCCCATGAGCTGCACTGTATCACGTACACCACTAGTGTTTCAGGCTCTCTGCTTACGAAGCAGATGTTTGACAGGCACAGAGATAATTCCTTCAAGATCTGTAACAGCTGTGGCCAGCCTTCAGATAAGGGGCCCTATATTTCTACAGCCAACCAGCCAAAGCCTTATGCAACTTGGTTAAACTGCCCTTAGAGACATTGCTTTGCCAGTTTGAGTAAGTGGCAGATGCCTCTCAATGGGAGAAGAAAAAGCAGACTTTTGTTAAACACTAGTTTGCTTTTCCTTTGGGCTCAAATTTTGAAACACTTTATTTTTCCTTTTGTATTGTTTTTGGAAGGTTTTCATAATGTGGAATCTTTGTGCATCCAAACATGGGCTGCTCCTGCCTCTGCCAGCATTCATTGCGCTGATCTGCAAGCAGGTTAGCTCTTTCTTTGTAGGAACACAGATCTTTTTTTAGAGGTAAGTGGTATTGAATGGCCCTACAGCTCTTACTGTCTGCCTGATACCATTTTCTCTGTGCAATCTACACCTGATGTGTGGAGTTTAGAGGATTGTCTTTTTGAAATACAAATATTATTGTGACTACCCATTAAGGAAAAGGGAAACATGGCTCAACTCAGCATAAACCCTTGAGTACATCTCAAGAAGCAGAAGAACATCTCAAGATATTTTTATGCACAGACTTAATGTGTGGGGAGTAATAACCCAGAGATACTTGTACTGTATAGTCACAAGTCATCTACAGTACCTAACACTGACCCAGGGTCAGTGATCAGTGATTTGGTCTCAGCACCATGAAGTATTGCAGATTGAGCTCTTGCTGTCTTAAATATTGGGGTTTTTCCTATCATTCATCTAAATGATGTCATCACATCCTTTTCTTTTGCTGAAATCCAGACTTGGTACACCTGGCTCAGAATTTAAACACAGATCCTGTGTAACCTTGTACACAAACCACCAGACAAGAGAGAGTCTGTGTGGCACATCTCACATGTGGATTTGGGATCCTAGATGTAATAGAATGTATGCAAAAGACATGCAGGAGCTGACACCAAAGCACCCTGACCAAGTTAATCATCCAATCCTTAAATTAGGAAGGCCTTGAAAAAATTGCAGATGCAAGGAAAGCTTCCATGTTCACACTGAGGAGCTGAGAGTAAAACTGAGTTTCATCAGTCAGGACATGGATTTGCTCAGAGTTGAACTGACCATCACAAAGGCAGATCTAGGAAACAGAACAAACATGAGTGAAGTTCAGATCAACAGCACATGATCACACTCTGCAAAAGAGGAGCCATAAAAAGTTGAAGGAACTATTAATACTTTACCTTTCAATTGCATGTTCCTTTGGAGCATGTTCCTTCACCAAATCCACGTGTCAGATTTTGAGGCCCTTACTCTTGACCCTTGCTATACATGCAACCTCATATGATTTTATGATTCAAACCAATATCTTAAGTACAAAGGGATCAGACCCCTGCCCTAGCCAGTGCAGTGTCATTTTTGGATTGTAATGCTGAAAATGCTGAATCAGAAAGTACTTCCACTTTCTCTTGTCATTAGTTATTATATTCAGAGCCCAATGTAACAGCAGTTACAAATATGGAAGCCTGATGATCAAGATAACCAGTCAAGAAAAACCCAAGGTGTTAAGCACTGCTCTCAGAAGTTGCTACTCTGCACGTGCAATGTTACTTACTTCATTAAAAGATACAGAAGACTTGGGCCTACTCCTGTACTTGCTCCTTCATTGTGGCTTCTCCTTGCATGCGAGTAATGCAAGTGAGAGATCACTGAAGACAGCCCCACTTAAGTATGGGTGAGCTGAATCAGGAGCCTGTTCTGTGCTGTATTTTGCTATTGATGAAAGAAAGGCCACCTACAAAGGCAATTCTACAGTAGGTAAATTTTAGTAATGATCATAGCATGGCATATCCCTACTGCTATTATAGTGATCCCAGTAAAAATACTCACCAGGTTTCTCCTGGCTGTAGCTGTCATTAACGAGGATTTCCTCTTGCAACATATTGAGTTTCAGTTTAATTATTCCACCAAGGAGCAGAGGCCACATAGCAATGGTATGTGTGACATGATCCTGCAGATGGTCAATACCTAAAGAAGTAAAACTGTTGTAGATGTTTTTACAGCTATCTCACAGTTGTGAGAAATTCTATTAGAGGAGATTCAATAATTTTTATTCTGACCTATAGTCTGGAGGATTTCTGTGAGTTTGAAAGCACACTGTGAATCCATTATTCGAAGTAGAAAGAGCTGAAGCAGAATTTCCTAAAACTTCTCAATTTGCTTAGCTCTGGCCAGGCTTACTGAGGTAAGGATTGAATGCATGTCCCCTCCCTATACATCACTTCCACAGCCCAAAACTAGGCCTTCTCTGCTCTGCCATAATCCAACCAACATCACTAAATACACACTAGACTCTTCCTGACTTCGTGTCATGTTCAGGTGTTGAAATGCCCACTAATAGCAGAGATGCTTTAGTAGGTTGTTGTGGGAATTGGATTAAACACAAACACAGCACCTTCATGTTTCACCTGCAAGTCCACACTTCGAGTCAAAGAATGCAGCTTAAATGCTGAGCAGAAGGAAGAGTCCTTTCTTCCTATCAGTTGCACAAAGGCGCTAAAAACAGCTGCCCAAGAAGATGAGGAAGAAAGCTTTGAAGTACCACTGGGAGCTATTTTACGGCAAATATCCTCATTAAAGCATTGCTTATTAACCTGTTATTCCCATTTCTGATGATTCTCATAATTTGGTTTTTAGTTTAGAGATGTTCTGAATGGTTAAATTCTTCCTTTCCCCTTCAAAATCACTCTATGTGGCCACAGTTTTGAGACTGATTCTCTTAGCCACATCAGAATTTTGTATTTGCAACTTATCTGTAAGCAGATTTTTAAAAATTTAATCCTCAGGACAAACATCTAGCTGGTATATATATAGATACTACTTTCCACAGACCAAATTAAAATGGATCTTGAGCATCCACTGAGAGATTACTGTTTGCAACTGATTGCACTCCGAGTTGCAACACAGGGAAGAAGGTTCTATTTTCTTTTTTCACCCCTTGTTGCCTTTGGAAATTTCACAACCTTCAGTTAGCCAGACTCCGAGTCTGAGCTGAGGATCTCGCAACACTGGTTTATCAAAGCCACTGAAAAACAAATCTGTACAGCGTCACAACTTTCATTGATCTACCAGGTTGATACCAAGCTGATAGCAGCTCAGATGAGAACCAGGAAAACAAAAACCAGACTTGTTGATTCAAACGGACATGGAATTACAGCCTGGCAGCACATAAGCCTTCTAGTTATCAAACAGACTGCACAATTTAAGCCTTCACTCAGTACAAACTCTGACACAGTGCAGTAAGGCAGGGACCTTCTTGTGCAGGACTTTCCTGCTCCAGGATTTTCTCTTTACAGTCACATCTATGCTCAGATCAACCAAGAGTCCAGCAGCCAGACAACTGCATGTTGACAGAAATCAGAGTACACCTCTAACTGTGCCTTTTTGATACAAGGGTCTTGAACCTGCAGAACAGTTGCCTGATGTTATTGCACTGACAAGGGAAAATGTGCCACATATTACAGTATGCTAATATATATATGTTTAAAAGAAGCACACAAGTATATCTCGCCCTGAGCCTTATAGTCCTATGAATCTGGTTGGTGCAGGATGATATGAGTCCAGAGGCATAACTATTTTCAAAAAGATGACCAGCCAGTGGCTGATCTCTAGTATTAACTTGAAGACCCAGAAGGAACTCTGCCTTAGAAGATCCTAAGTTGCTGCTGGCTGTAACTGGGAGGAGAGACAAGCTGTGCTCATTTTTTTTCCCGCTTTCTAAAAGTAATCACCACTGGCCACTACCAATGAGATTTGCTAAGGCCCTGTGTCAGGCAACGTTAAGTTGCAGTCACAGAATCACAGAATATCTTTGCTTGGAAAACACCTTTAAGATCACCCAGTCCAACCATTAACTTAGCACTGCCAAGCCTAGATTTTATCCAGTGAATCAGAATTCTAAAATTCCTAAAATTGCTGAGTTTACAGATTTTGCCCACACTACACAATGAGCTTTCTTTTCATAGCATACCAACACATACCAGATTTCATAGGCACCTGTATGTTATAGACAGGTGTGTCTCAGGAACAAAGACCATGCAGACTTTACTGATTTCCCTTATTGTTTTTCCAAATTTTGGATTTCATCCATAATACAACATGGATTTGCATTGGAATAGTCGATGGAGCCTAAAGCAGCTACTCTCCCTTCACAGCAATAGATTCGTAGTGTGTTCACTGCCTACTGGTTGATATTTTTTCCCCTTTTCAACTGCACAAATGACCCTTGAAATACTGACACAGTGCAACAGAATATTGTGTGGGCAGCCTGTACAGATGTTCAAGTGGGTGGCACAGGTTGAGGATACCTTGAGAATGCTCTAAACCCAGACAATCTTTACAAGTTGGATCCTGCCTGGCGTTGAGGCTTTAAGCCTAGATCTAAGAAAGGGCTTAAGCATATGAGTCTTTTTACAGGATTCTTGCTAAAACATAACAATATTTGTACATGCTTTTGTTGGAGCTAGACCAGAATACAGAATACCAGGGCACAAGTATAGATTATGGGAATTTTTGCTGTTGACCACAATGTTATCAGAATTCAGTATCTATGATCACCTAAAGGTTCTCCTGCTGCTGCCAGCAAGAGCAGGGGGGTGAAAGTAGTGGCTGCAGCCCCTAAGAGACATTCAGCAGGAGTGCCCCAGGAATAGTCAGGGACCCACACACCACATTGATCCCTCATTGCAGCAATAGCCAAAATGGCCTGGCAAGGCAGCCATTATGTAGGGAACTGTCTACCATGCTCATATCAAAACCCAACCCTCTGAGCACTGTCTTCCAGATTTCCATTAAATAAGTAACTAGGGATTTCCATGGCACTTCATTCCATTATGTCCATCATCTTTGCTGAACAAGGCACTGTCAACAGCAGGTTTCAGACTTGCTCATTCTTCACACTCCATCTCATCCAAGACCAGGAACACCTTAAGAGTGCCAGGAACCATGACTGCAGCATCTAAAAAGGGAAAGTCCTTGAGGACTCCGCCTGTTTGTTGAGGTCAAAGGAGATGCTGGAACCTGTAGGGCACAGCCAGAAGAGGCACTACAGACTTGTTATAGTGCAGGGTATTTGAAAGGTATTAGGCACAGGGCCAGGAATGCAAGTGCCACCCATCTAGATAACTCCAAATAATAAAGGTTTACTAGGTCTGCTCTTGCCCAGTGAGAAGAGCTTTAGCAATGCTCTCATCTTTCGGCATATGGGATCTGGTGGCTGTTGGTTTTGTTGGTAGTCTTCTCTTTATATGTTTTCTATTACTACATTAGTACTGTCCTTCCTACATATACTGTTGCCTAGATCTGTCCCATGGTCTTGTTAGTGATGTCATGAGCAGGGTAATGATCACTTGTGACACCACATGCAAAAATAACCCTCTAGAAAGCCACTGAAAGTATTGACCAGCTAGGAGTCAGGAACCCTGCTTCTGTGGGAAATGTCCCATGACAATAAATGACTAAAGAAGGAGAAAAACGTGAGCATGAGGAATTCTGCATCAAGTACTAGAGTTTCCTTTAGATCTCATCCCAGACTCAACAGAGACAGAAACAGGGACTTCACATTGGCTTCATCTCCTTAATTCTGTATTCCTGACAGGAGCAAGTGACAATGTGAGGGCTGGCCATTCCTAGAAGTTCTTCCGCTTTTCCTGGAAATAAAGCTTCAATCACATGATAATGTTTTGCTGCTCTTTAGGAATTCCAGATCCTGAATGAGGCAGACTGTAAACAAGGAAACCTGATACTTCAGGGACAGAAGGAGAGAGAGAACAAGATGTCCATGGACACACTGGAACGTGTTCAAGCACTGGAATGCCTTCTGAGGTTTGTTTTTAAGTGTGCCTGTCTCTGTGGGTACACTCACACACATATATATACATATACTGTTACAGAGCTTTTACTGTCTTTTTTTATCCCACATCACCAAAAGCAGCCCAGAGATTCATAAATAAAGTGAGGTTCCCCAGGACAAGCACCACTCCTCCAGCCCAGTCCTGACCACAGCCCTGTGGCTTCAAATCCAGTTACTTTCTGCTATGACAAGGGTTGCAGAGCCTTGCTTATGGGTGCAGGCAGGTAGGTACATGAGCACCCACAAGCTGCTGCTCCATCTCAGTCTGTCTTGGCTGGCTGGTTATTAAAACCCTGTCTGGCTTTTAAGGTACGCATCTGACTTGGTGGCTGCTGAGGCTGAAATGTGGGGAGAAAAAAGGGACAATTTTTGGAGCAAATAAGAACATATTTAAATAAGAGATGGGACAAATTCCTCAAAAGGCACAAGGGGAAAAAAGAAACTGGGAGAATCGGTGGTAGCAGCTGAATAGGTACAATACAACACACCACAGAGAGCCTTGCCCAAAGGGAAAAAGAACCACCGCCTGAAGGTTTATATTACAGCTTGCTATTTCTCTTCTGAGTCTGGTGGAGTTTGAAGTCCTATGCCAAAAGCTCATATTTAACTCCAAATACCTCCTTAATCCCAAAATGTTTTCAATGTTAAACACTTACCTCTTAACAGAAAATTAGCCTTAAAACTAATAGAGCTGGAACTTAGCCATAAAAGGGGTCAAACATGGCCTTTTTCTCCTCCAGTTATAATAGAAAACCTTTAGGTGCTTGGAGAAAAACCTTTGCTCTGAAACCCCTCCTAAGTGAGTTAATTTGTTGCCGTTTGCAAAATGTTGATCAAGAAGCTATGTTTGCTTAATTCTTTTTGGGAGTCACAGCTCTCTGTGGTGCTGTGAGAGAAAGATGCACAATCACTGCAACCAGGACATTAATTAAAGCCCTATAAAACTTCAACTTAAGTTACTGGAAGGATTCCCATTGATCCATTAGATTTTGAAATACAGCAATTGAGCTGAAAAGCGCATAGAAACCTCTTCACTCTCTTGCCAGATTTTTTCTTTTACTATGTTTTGCTTTGTGTGTCCAAAGCCATAGGGATCAATGATGCAAATCTCAGCCAGAAAAAAAAAGATCGCTTGTTTTGTGCATGGTCCCTGCAGCACTGGTGCTAGAGTTTGGACTGAACTGCTACCCTATCTTTTTGTTCTGTGGTATTTCCAAGGTCTAGTAACACCAACATGGTTGTGACTAACAGTAGAGGACAGTGACATGGGCATAAAGCAATCCCACAGAGAAGGAAGGAACCCGACTCCATATTTTGTCATATCTCATTGAAATGGGCTGAGTGTTACTGATCGCTGTACAAAGCGAGGGTATGTAGCTGAAAAACATTCACAGCAAAAGAGCTTTCTAGCACTGCACATGAAACCACTGTCCAGAGCTATTCAAAGAATCTTTCCTCGATTCTTTCCATTGTCATTTGGTTTAACCAAAAACAACAACTAGGAGGCCTAATAAATACTGGAAAATTCATGAGGAAACACACATAGAGTTCCAACAAAATGCCCATACTCACCACCCAATTGAAACTTCGGCTCCCCTACAAAACCAACAGGACTGTGATGTCCTGCTGTTTCCTGCTGCCTGAACAAGAGCTATGCAAAACAAACCAGGATTTTGCCATCTGCAAGGAGTTGTCTGTCTAAAATTTGACACACAGATAAATGTCACTGCACTTTCTTGGCTGTGAAAATCTGAGAAGCTGCTTTCTACCCTCTGCAAGTGTCAGAGTGGGCAATTGGGCTATTACTGGGGATGAACAGACAAGGCAGAAGTCAGCCCTAATTTATCAGAAGCAAATTTGTTTGTATACCCATAGCATGGAGATGCTACAAAACAATTCTGGGCCAAAGTTTTCATCTCTCGAAGCACTGAAGATAGTCCTAGTGGGCTAAAACATCTCATAAGTAGATTTAAAATAACAGTTTTATCTTTTGTCAGTCAGCAAAATATTTTCCTGACGATCCATTAGTTTCTATATGCTTAATAGTTTACATCCCTCTGACATTTCCTCTCCTATCTATTGTAACTGTGAATTCTCTCATTAGTCATACTGCACCACTGCCAACACATCATTTATTCTTTTACTCATACAAACAGCATTTAAACAAAGTTTAACCTATTTGAAATGTGATTCCTGTTATCACTTCTCTCTGTGCTGTATTTATTTGCTGCTTTAGCCTTTTTTGAGATAGTTGTGCCAGGTAACTTTTGATTAGTAACACATTGTTCACATGTTGCTGTCCTGTAGCAAACAAAGCCCCAAAGATGCCAAGCTCATATAAAATAAAGCCCATTGCATCACCGTGATAGAGGTTTTCTGCATGAGAGTGTGCGCCCTACCCTTCCAGACAGCTAATTTCTACCCTCTTCTCTTTGTAGCAATTTACAAAGCATTCTGCTAACTTGTATAAACAGAAAGCATAAATCCACTAGATTTCACTTGAAAGGTGCATAATGTCTCACTCAGAGTCATTCTAGGAATGATTAAAAAACCTAATTGCAGATCGAAGTTTCTAGGGAGGGTGCTACAGCCACTCTAGATAGGGAAATCCTACTTGTTTAGGTTAGGGTTGATGCATGTCCATTTCTTGGCTTAGTAGTAATTCACACATAACAGAATGGCTTAGGTTGGAAAGGACCTCAGAGATAATGTACTTTCAACCTCCTGCCATGGGCACAGACACCTCTTGCCAGACCAAGTTGCCCAGAGTCCCATCCAACCTGGCCTTGCACCCTTCTAGGCAGGCAGCATCCACAAACTCCCTGGGCAACCTGTTCCAGTGTCTCAGCATCCTCATCATGAGGGATTTATTCCTAAGGTCTAACCTAAATCTACCCTCCTGTAGCTTGAAACCATTCCCCCTTGTCCTAGTCCCCCTCAAAAAGCACATCTCTATGGATGCTTGGAAGTATAAGCTAACTTCATGTTGAAAAAGTGTTTGCAAGTGTAAGTCCTTAGCTTCAGAAATCCATTCTGTTGTCTTGCTGTGTAGAAGTGGCCAGCAGAATGCACTGTACGTGCAGGGTAGATATCATTTGGATCATTGCTCAATGCCCACAAGGCCAGGGTTAATAAAGCAAAAGGGAGCAAAGCACCAAAGCACTGTTGATAACTCTATGTGCACCAGAGACTACGTTATTGGTTTTTTGGAGGAGCTTTCTATAATCTAATTGCTCAATATTCAAAGCAATACTTGATACTGCTTATTCAGAGATCTACGGTTCCAGCCAGAAAAATACAGAGACTGATAAAACAAGGGCAGTATTGGGAAAGTCACAGCAAGAATTGCAATGAAAAGCGTCTAGCCAAGGAAAGAAATCAGTGATCCAACATTATGAGAGAAAGTTTGGTCTAGGATCTGTAATAAAACTCAAACATACATGCATAGAACAGCAAGCATGTAATTCTGGAAGGAATTAAATGGTCCCCTCTCTAATGCCTTTCCTATTGCAAAGGAAGGACTGAACTTTAAGGCCTGCCTAACACCACATGGCAGAGGACTAAGCAGATACCATTTCCTACCAACTGTAATTCTATATAGTGTTCAGCATTTCCTATTTATACACTTCTAAGCATTTTTAAGTTCTTTGAGAAAACTCTTGCAGCTGGTCTGAGATGGTTGGAAGTCATTACCAAACACATAAGGACACTTACTCCTGGCTTAGAACAGCAGTTCTAATATTTGAGGACACCAGCAGAGGAAAAACTTGTGGTGAGAGGAAGATTTTAAACAGGAGTACAAGAAGGAGACAATTCCGGATGTGCTTTGCTTATGAGAGAAGTAGAGGGAGCAGCCTAAGAGAAGCATGATGCTGCAGGTGCAGAAATGAGACAAATCTAGAATGAAGTCTGGGTTGAGCAAGGCTGTCAAAACAATATCAACCATCTCTTAAGTGGGAGGTCCCCACATCCCCTGCTTTACCACACAGGGAGGGATTTGGGAATCTGAACTAGAAGGAAAAGGGAAGGGAAGAGGGAAGGGAACACTTGCGAGTCAAAGGGAGGCAACATGTCCCCCCTGAGTTAGGTCCATCTGTAGTTTTAACAAGCAGATGGCAGGCTTAGTGACCAGGCTGAGGTCAGGAGCTTGTGTATGCTTTCCTCCAACAGCCAGATCACCTTGTCATTACTCACTCTGTACTGGAAAGGTCCACTTCAGCATGATTTGCTGTCATGGAGACAAAGAGAAAACAAGCCAGATCAGAGAGCTTTGGGATGCCAGCACAGACACTCATATTGGTGGGGGGAGCAGACCTTTGTGAAGTGGCCTTAAAACCTACAAGATAGTGGCTACTTTTTGTCTCCTGCTTTCACTTCTCACTAGCAAAGGCTCACTGAGGCTCTCAGCTGGCTGTCCTGGCTGGGCAGACTTCCCTGAGGTAGGGAGGGCACAGAACTTGACACTGTTTGCACATGTTTTAATCAGCAGAGTCATGCTTTATGAGAATTCTTGTACATGCCAGAAACAATCCTCCTACATAGAGCTGTCAGTGATACTAAGCAGAGTGAGAAGGCAAGAAGCCTCAACTTCATACAGGTCGGAGCTTCTATTTCAGGATCATACCCTGAGGGCTGGACTTTAACTTAGTGAAAGATTTTTCTCTCTATTCAGTTGCACAGAGTGAGCAAGCTTTGCCCTTGGGCAGAGGAGGTGACAGGAACCCCCTGCCAAAGCCATGGCTTTTCATGACAAACAGCTAAAGAGTAGAGTTTTGTCCAATTGCTTGAACACATGCCTTTCCTCAGATGGTGGTAGATGCCCCATCCCTAGAAACATTCCAGGTCAGTTGGACAGGGCTCTGAGAAACTTGATCCAGCACACTGCGGTGGGTTTGGACTAGGTGAGCTTTAGAAGTCCCTTCCAACACAAACTATTCTATGATTCTACAGGTATGTGTATATATGTATGCAGACGACCTGTATCACCTCTTGATATCCTGTAAAATCTCTTCAGCAAACAGGGAGAGAAAAATAATATTGAAAGACACTGAATAAAGAGACACAAGGTTGTAGAGTCTTAACCCTGCTCATGTTGCCACCAACAGCCTAGGTCTTGTTGTTCTCAGTGGGGTGTTAAGCCTGGTTGTCTTCTGGTACAGTAGTGATCTGTACCTGAAACAGCCACAAAACAATGAATCCATATCAGAGTTTGGATTTAAAATTCGTTGGGGCCAGAAACTTTCTTTTCTGTTGTCTGTAGTAATAACACCCCCTACACTAATGCTTTTCTACATTATAACAAAGCCATTACCATGACAGCAGTAACTGATGATCTGTAGCAGGGTCCTCAAGCAACACACAAGAAATAGCTGCCATCTCCTGATGGCAGGGAACTTCCCAGAGAAACAGTCATATTCTCCTGTTGTTTAAGCCACTGGAAAAAGGAAGAAATGCCAACAAAGCCAATGAACCACAGTCAAGTTAGTTGTTCCCTAAGACACATACGCACTACCATTCAGACCAAGGTGTGTTGATGTCCAAGTGGAGCCTGCCTTCACAAGATGTCTTACTCCCAGAAGTTTCCTAGGACTGCTTGGTGAGGGCAAGATTTCTCATCTGCAGGTCTGATCCAGCAAGCAATTTAAGTACAGACTGCTGAAGATCCCATCGCCTTGCATGGGCTCACAATCAAGTTGTAATTGCTCAGCTATTGCATCTGTTTGCATAATTAAGAGCAGCTGTCTCTGCACTAGCTTACATCCAAAACATAGCTGTGTATGTTAGTACTGTTAATATAAAGAACGATTTTGTGGCCTCTGCCCCAACTGGCCCTTCAAAAGTAGCACTGATGTTTTACTTCATTCCAAGTTCACACAAAAATATAGCCCTCCAAAACAGTCTGTTCCTGTCCTTTCTTATTATCCAGCACAAGATCTGAGATATTTCCCACTTGTAAGGATTTATTGCCTAATAATTATAGTTCATGAAATCTATTCACATTGAAGTGTGTCCTGAATTCTCCAACTCTTCCTGGCAAACCAAATGTTTAACATCATGAGAGGTATAAAAATATAAGCAATCATGTTTGAGTCACTTTCAGTACAATAGATTAGTTTGCAGAGCCTGGCAGCAGTCGTAGCATAAATCACACTTTATAGATGGGAAAATACTCCTAGATTAGGTAGTTCAACTGTTTGCTGTGAGTGTGTATTCTCGGCTGCCTTCATCCAAACGTCACTAGAAGAAATATCACTGTGTATGAGATTTCCACCATTTCCCTCTGGAATTATCCAACAACTTGACAAAAATCACTGTTAGGAAATATGTTCTGACATTCAAATATATGGTTTCCATTGCTCAGTTTAAGCTTTTTACTCCTAATGTTCAATGTTAGCATCCCATTCCCTTCACTTCCTTCCAAGTGTTCATAGACTCCTGATACTAGCAGCTGGTTCAATTGTTCTACCACTCTTATTTTTCCCAGCTAACTCAGGTGTTGGTATGGACAAGGACACTTCTCCAACTCTGCTTGCCTCCAGGTAAAGAATCACCCTAGAGCTCTTCAACATGGTTTTGCTATCAGCAAAGAGAAAGGGTTGCTCAGGATAGGCCACAGCAAAAGATTTTGTCTCACACAAGGGAGCCTTTTCAAGTATTTTGAATTGTTTAACATTTAATAGGTGTTTTTCTGCCTCTGGTAATGGTTCAATCACCTTTCCCTTAGCTGAACTACTCTTCCAACAAGAAAACAGGAGCAACCAAGTGAGACGAGTTTGGAGTTAAAGGCTACTGCTATTTACATGTATGTTTTGCTTTCTCACCAAGGTGCTCCGTACGTTGTGGCCTTGACACAGAGCGAGGGGAGGCCATGCGTATGTGGCATGTAAAGTACATATTTCCCTTCTTGGCAGGAGTCCCGCTACAGCAGCAGCACAGTTCAGTGTCCTGACATCCTCCTCCTTACCTCTGGCTCCGTTATGCACTCAACACACACAAGTGCTCTCCCCTCCGCTCACTCTATGCCCTTGTGGGGATGTCAGCAGTGGAACTGTGTTCCTGGCTGAAGTCAGTTCAAAATTCCCACCAACTCCTCCAAGGCCAGAATTTCACTTTAAATGACAGCTCTTCCAAAGCAGTGAAGGACTAACATTGACACGAGTGCACAGGATAAAATGGAATACTTGGTAAGCAGTTACAGGGTCCGGTGAGAGTTACAGAGGGTCAAGTTTCCAGTCCAGTGAACCCTGTCAGCTGTCCCAGGGCACTGTCTCACTCAGGAGAACAAACTCGCCATCCACACACTTCAACAAGAATGAAAGGCTGAGATTTCCAAAGTTTGGGGCCTTGCGGGCATAAACTGTGTTTGTTTTTATACTAATTGTAAATCAAGTGCTTGCCAGACCACAGCTTAGGAAGGTACACACTCTCCTCCAGGTTATGTATTGGAAAGGGAAGCAACAAATAAAATAATCAACAACAATAATCAATTTCATCCACTCTTCAGTCACTCTGACGTTTTAGGAGTTGGGTACTTCCATACTCATGTCACTTGAATACAAAAAAGGCAACTTAGAGTGTGATTCAGGCTGCTTTATGCGGGCATGATCTTGCAGTAAGCACTGGACTGTTTCATGGCCAATGTTTTAGATTAATACAGAACAAGTATAGCTTTAGAAGTATTTGAAACAAGAACCCAAGTCAAAACAGATCATCCCCTGTCCCTCTTCAACTCTTAGGAGGACAAAGCTCTTACGAGAACAACGCATGATCATCTTCTGACACACAGTAACCTGCAGCTGGGAGGAGAACAAACCCCCTTTTCATAGAGATAAAGCCAGAGAAGTTTTTCACAGATCACCATATAGTTTGTAGCAGAAATATGTCAGTCAGAAAGTTTCTGTCAGACCCTACCCCATTGAAACAGAAAGCTCTCTTCTGTGAGAGTGCAATGTGAAGGTCTACACCATGTCTTATCATCTCTGTGAGGTATTTCATCAGTCACTAGCCTGTTCTGCAATGTGCTTAACAGCAAAATTGTGTAAGCTCAAAGAAAGTGAAGGCAAAGAGCAACTTTGGCAATCGCTGCCCAGGACAGTGAAGGTAATGAAGACTGAGAATGGTCCTGTCACACTACAAATGGAGATTAGATATTTACAGAGGGTTTTGCACATCCTGAAACAAGAAAACAAAGACTCAGAAAGATGATAGATGTGAGCCCTTTTATTGACTCAAGCTAGTCGACTAAATGCAGCAAACAGAGTGAAGTTTCTTGAACGCTGTTTTCTCCTTTTCCTGGAGTTGATACCACAAGATAAAATTGTGGCTTATAAATAAAAAGAGGCAATCAGCACTAATCATAATTAATGCTTCTTTGCAAAACAACAGCCAAGAAAGGGAGATGAGCCTGGGGGAATGGATTTAAACAGCTTTATTTACATCTGACCCAATTAGTATAACCACAACTGGTCTCCTACCTTGTTTAATACAAGAAAGTCTTGCCAGCTCACCAGCACAAAACCCCCAGACTGATCATGTGAACTAATCTTCTCATTACATCAGGGAGGGGAAAAATAACCTGACCAAACCAGCACCAAACCATGTTTGTCTTGTGCTTCCAGAAAGCATTTTCCTTCTGAATAACACTGCAAGAGTTGACAGTGGCTTCTTCTTGTTCATGATATTTGTTAAAAAAATGCCCTATGCCTCTCACTGAGCTCTCTGAAAGTGAAACATCGAACTACTTCACACTAGATTGTGAGATGGGGCCTTCGCAGTCTTGATCTTCGTTTACCCGTGCAGGTCTGGGGTTTTTTCAACGCTGTCCTTGTACTTCGACTGACATATCCCAAAAGCCTTAGTTTTCAGGAGCAGAAGCAACGCATCCAGCCAGAAATCACTGCATGCAAACAACCTGTACAGAACACACGTGCTGCCCTCAACGGAACTTGGGACGCACCTGAAGTTTTTTTCACATGTTAAATGCACGTGAGCATTTTTCCAATGAAAGGTGCTGAAACGGTGGTGACTGAAGTCCTGTATTGATTTCCCTAATGGGCAACAGCAATGCAATGTGCCCTGGCCTTGACCCACATGCCCAACTGCAGGGGTGGCTGCTCTCTTGAGCACTGGGCCCCTCCATTGAGAAAGTCAGCATAGAGGGCAGCTAATGCCACTGGTCTGATGACCAAGCATAGGATGTTTATCTAGTGGGTATGTGCACTTATTTCCATCAAGAGCTGGTCATGATTAACATTGCTAAACATCTCTGATGTATTTTTATGGCTTATAACCCAGTATTACAACTTACAAAGGAAATCTGCAAAAGGGGGATTCTTTTTGTAGAAGGGTGGTATTAGTGCCTGCCTTGGGCAATTCATGCAGCAGCATCTTTCCTGCTCCAGGGATGCCAAAGAAAGCAATACCAAGCTACACATACAATAATGTAACTAGTCCACAGAAAATTGTACGTCTGTAGGCGTTAAAGCAGTTACAAGCTGGCTCAGAGGTTTGGTAATGAGATAAATCCTTTTGCCTCTACATAAGTTGTGCTAATTATGCAGATTTTATTTTACGATAGTGTGGGCAAAGTCATCATAGCTCAGGTAGCTCACGAGTGAAATGAACCTAGTTCTCCTCAGAAGGGCTTCAGGCAATGAAAGCCCAAAAGTAGTTGCCTTCAGACAGGCCTCTGGCTTGCAATCGCAGCTTCGAGGCCAAGGCTTGGCAATCCTGGGACAAAGAGTTGCTTTCATAGATAGCTTTTCCTTGTTGAGAGGCAAACCATGTTTCTGCTGTCCTCCCAACAGCACAGTGCTAAAAGATGTTTTACAGGAAGTCTTGAAGAAAAAAAATCTCTGTTTTTATGGTTTGCAATCAAAATTAAAAGCCAGAAAAATGAGAGAAAAAGTTAAAAATGAGAAAGAGGAAAAAATTATAAAGCAACTGGAGTACACTGATTGGGGTCTTTTGGGACACTCTGTTAGGGCTGTCCTGGGGACTGACAGATAATTCCAGGACTTTGATTCTGAAAACTTTTGCCAGCAGCATCTTTTGGTCCTAGTAACATAACCAAACACCTCAAAAGGGGCTTCCAGAGATACCTTGATTCCCCTGTGACTAATTATAGATTTTAGAGCTGTGGAGGGAGGGAGTGTTTTCCACTTTCAAAAAAAATAAAAGAAATAGCATCCTTGTATAACTGCACACCTCTTTGCTTTCTAACACAACACACACAGGGAATCTCATCCATCTGCTACAAAGTGCATATTGTTCCATGTCAGCAGATAAATAATTCACCATCTGAAAACTTGGAAGCTTCTCTCTTAGTTCAGGATTATTGTTCCACTTGATGTATGAAGTTGGCAACTTCACTGTCTTCTTCCACAGAGAATTGGACCACTCAAAGACTTGAGTAACTTCCAAGCTAAAATATTCTTTTATGTGTGTGCACACACATGCATTTCTATGGAAGAAGTTAGGTGGAGGGATGATTTAATTTGTCTTTTACTATCATTCATTCTGAACGATCTACTTTTTTTGCAAAACAAAATGCCTGTGATGTTGCAACTGTTGCCTCTTGAATTTTTTCCAGACCTCTTTAATATCTGTGGTGCTCTATTAGCCAAAAGTTTCAAGGGAGAAGGGAAGAGCTGTGTTAGTGGCTGAGGGTTTGTTTTCATTTTGCTTTAAAATAAGTACTGCCGTGAATTTGTACTACCACATCTGACCCAGGGATCTCTGTGCTTTATAGCAGCCTGTCCTCTGCTAGGCTGCTCCAGCAATCGCTCTGTGAAACACTTTCTGATAGGCATGAACTCACCTTGTACTCCAGTTTTCAAATCAAGAGGAAGTCCAGAGCTCCATTTCTATTTTTCATTGGTGCTGAAAAAAACCCACAAAAGGTCAGTGAAGATCTCCATCAGGAGAGCAAATTCTAAATGTAACTATGTTTTCATTCTTTATTCTTGATAGCAATTAAAATTCTTTCAAAAAGAAATGCTTGTCATTAATTTCTGCAGGCTGTAGATGAAAAAGTGTGAAGACTTTTGACTGCATGTTTTTGACAGAAATTGCAGACTCACTGAAATTGAAACAGTTCCTGCGAATTGCTTTCAGTGACAGCTCAGTAAAAACACTGTTATCTCAGGTCCATGGTGTACTTTCCAGAATCAGAGCAGGAAGAGAAAACAGTAGCAAAGTACTGTTGGCCAGACCATGTGCCTTGATACAGGAGACTCCAAGTCAGGTTCAGAGCGCTGATTTAAATATCTCAGCTTTGACAAAGGAATTCAAATTACTGGGGCTTTAACTAGTTTCAGTGGGCTGCTTCTGCTTTCCAGCTTGGGAGCTGTCAGGCTCCAACACAGAGCAGAACTCGTTTTGAAGTTTTCAAGTGTTGTTCAGGATAGGAAAAATTATTTCCTGCCAGCTGTACTTTAATTAGGGTCATAAAGCTTTCCATTTAAAAACAATTGTGAAACATGACTCAAAAAGGTGCCTTCAGGGGCTCTCACTAAAGACAACAACAGCTTTGCTACCAACCCTTATGGAATTCAACTGTACATCTGTAGTCCTACATCTTCTTAAAACATTTATACCTCTCAAGAGAGACAGGGATAATTCTACCTAGAAAGAAAAATACATGTAGTCCTCACTCTCATTCCAAACTCCTGCTTGGATTAGTGGTGGAGGTGCAATTGTCCACACAGAAGGGATTCTTGTCCTTGAAAATTAGAGAGAGAACTCAAACAACAGTGATAAGTTTACTATTCAGAGAAATAAAAAGAACTGAGGTGGTTTCTACTGCTGCAAAATCAACTGGCCAAAACCTCATCTGACATGAGATTGTACACCTGAAATGAACTTGAGGCAATATCGGTCTATGCCAGCTAAGAACTCATCCCAGAAAGAGCTTGTGAAGTAGGATCAGCATGAAGGGAAAGTTTTGAGCACTTTAAATCTGAGAGAGTTATAGTGGAAAGGGACAGAAAAGCAGCAGTTATGATCTGGCATGGTGCTGTGCAGAAGCACATGGTGGAAGTCGGGGGAGGCTCGGATGAGCCCTGTCCTTCCAAAAGTCAGCTTATATCACACTTCAGATGCTCCACAGTGAATTGAGGGCACACACATTCGTGAGCCAAAATTACGCTGTGTACAACGATAATGCAGCCAGAAAAGCAAACAAGCCTGTTTGCTTTCTTAAAACAACCTCCCTGAATGGATTAGCACATGTCAGAAAAGGGCACAAAATTAAAGTGTTTTATATAATTATTTTTTAAACAATGCGCAAGAGCCAATGGATTGAGGTAGGGTTGCACAAGGATTGCATTAAAGCCTATGGTATGTTTCCAAGCCTTGTTTGTCTAAACAATTGACTCTGAGCACAGACACTTATCAATAGAAGCCTGAGCAAATTTCAGGACAAGCTTTATTTTAAGGTTTTTTTGCTGACTTGAACATCAAGGTCTTCCAGGACTGCAGTTGCTGTAGCAACATAAAGGAGCTCATTAAATGATCAACCTGAAGGCCAAAGCTATCAGACTTGAAATGACCAAAAGTTAATATTTAACCTAGACCCTCTTATTTGTTTAAAAACATGCTGCTCATTCTGTATCAGCAGTTGTTGCCTCCTGGACCTGCTTCAGAAATAGCTATAGAAATGCAAGACCATTGAAATTTTCAAACACATACCAAGTACCACCCAGACCCCCTGACAGCTGCCTCCTACCACAAATCATGCAACAACTTTGCTAGACAGCTATTTCCCCCAATCTTCCGTGTCTGACAATCACTAAATATGCATTTATCTAAGCCTGTAGTTTTTCATGATTTCTACAGCCTAAAGACATTACATGTTATTTTGGCTTAAAAGCCAAGAAGAATGAGTGTGATCCATTTTTAGACTTATTAGATTCTGTCCTTTAGATAACTGTTGCAGGGGTGAAGAGTTAACACTTTGCCTTGGGCCCAGCGGCAGAATTATATGACCCATACCCTACTATTGCTTAAACTTGTCTAGCCTCTCTCACTGCTGGGTCTGGCAGGGCACTCTTTCCACAGTTTTCAATATTAACTGCTACTTCTCATCAATGAAACAGTGTCTGTGGACAGCCAGCAGGGACTATAAACTGAGAGCTATTTTAATGTCCACCAGTAGAACAAGGACACACTAAAGAAGAACCTCCCTTGATCAGCTTCTACTTCAACAACCCAAAGTAACACATACTTCAGTACATGGATGCCAAATGATCTCGGTAGACCACTGCTTTCAGTACTTGCCTGTGGGACCAGGCCAGGTTCCATGTGTCTCCGACAACACCCATAACAGCTGAACATAGCTTTTAATGAAAATACTAGGAGGAAAAATCCTTTCTACTTCCTACTATCCTGTCTCAAAGGAAGGTTCTGTCTGAAATACTAGGGATGTAGAAGAAGAAATGCCAATCTGCTGCCATTTATGACCTAATAAACATAAATTTGTGATTCTGATTAAACAGCAACAGATGCCAGATAGAAAGTGCAGGTCATGCAGCCAAGTGCAGTGACACACACACCACTGATTGGTAGCACTTTCTAATACTTCCGAACCTCCTTCACCTAGATACCAAACCCAGAGTTAAGACCACACCAGTAACTAAAACATTTGGGTTTTTCATGTTAAAAGTCAGTAAAATCACCATGTAAAATAAAGCTATGAAGTACAATTATCTATCCAACAGCTTCATAAAAACCATAATTACCACTGCTGATGGAATGGAGAGATCCAAAGTTTTATGAATACGTTAGAAGAGCCAGACCTAGACGCAACTCCCTGGCATGGGCTCAGATAATTTTTAGTATGAACTGGACATCTCCTTTTCATCCTACACATAGGGGCACTTAGATGGGAGGCCTTGTTTTAATCCAATGCAAGACTATTTGTTTAATTCTAAACAGGAATTGTCCTTAATTGAACTGCTTAGTTCCTTGCGGATCTAGAAAACAGCATAGAAAAACCTGAGATACCCACCCACAGAGTTCCAGATTTGGCCACACATCTGAACATGTCCCAGTTAGACAGTACCTTGTCAGGTGGCAACTTTTTTGTTATCCTTTTGCCCCTTGTTTGATCTTGTGAAGAAGCAGAAATAGCATCACTGGGAAGAGCTATATACCACAGCTTGCAAACAGCAATGGGAAAGCAAGAAAAAAAGCCATACAAAGGATACAGCCACTTGGGCGAGTTTTTAGCACCCCTCAGCTTGTGAGTGACACTTCCCATTGGGACACCCTGATTTTCCTTTCCAAGAGACCTTTGGCTTCCTCTTGTGTTCCTTTGGTCCTTTACTATCTCTGCCAGTAGATGACCATTAATTCAACCAGGAAAGATTTGTCTTGAAGCATCTCTGTACTGATGCTGTGTAAAGAATGCTCTGCAGATCAGCAGAGATATTGCTGCAAGATTAAGGATTAGAGCATATTCTTTTCCCAAGCCATTAGCAATAGGACAAGAGGTAAATGCCAGAGGAGGTTTAGACCGAACATTAGGAAAAATTTCTTCTCTGAAAAAGTAGTGAGGGATTGCAACAGGCTGCCCAGGGAGGTGGTGGAGTCACTGTTCCTGGAGGTGTTAAAAAGCAAGTAGATCTGGTGCTTGAAAACATGGTTTAGTAGGCATGGTGACATTGGGTTGATGATTGGATTTGATGACCTTGGAGTTCTCCTCCAAACTTTGTGATCTGATGTGCTGAGCCATACCAAAAACCAACCATCCAACAAAAACCGTATTTTTAAAAAACAGCAAAACAAACCAAACTTCAGCTTTGCTATTGTGCTATCTTCTGGCTGATTTCTGCAGCCAAACACCTAGGAAGAAGTGCACTTGGACTTTACACACACATAGTCAACATGGAGAGATGCTGGGAAGGATGCTTGGATGTCCCTTCTCTAAAATATTCCCCCTGTATGATCTAACTGCAATCTGCAGCTGTCAGAGAGTTGTCTGTCCTTGTGCTTGGTAATCCGAGGCTCTGAAAGTGAGCAGTAGCTGCTTGCCTTGCCTGCCTTCCTAAGGCAACACTTGCTCAGCAAATAGAAATATGTTTACTGTGGAAACTTTGTACTTGCCTTAGTGCCCTTGCTCTTTGCCAGGTGTTATTCTTTTTATACCCACAGAAGACACAGAGCCATGTTCTAATATAGAAATATAGGTCCATTGGCATGTGTTTATTAATAAACATGTGGGCAAATATATTTGCTTACTGCCTCATTTGAGTGATTTATTTGTTTATTTTTAGACCTGTTAGACATACAGACTCAAAGCAACAGCATCAGGGACTGGGTATTGTCATGCAATGAAGCTACACTTAGACTTTTTTTCCACGGAGGAAAAAAAAATCCCACATGTAGCTATGAGATCAACCCAGCACTAGTCAGCTATAGTTTCCTCTTGCCAGTTTTAAGCTCGTGACAATATTGTCTTCCATTACATTGCTCTAAGGATAAGTCAGCAAGATGTTCAGTGTCCAAGTTGACCAAGACCCTCTCAAAGGACTGCATTAAAGAATCTCATCAGACATCCTGATAGTACAAAACATGCTAAGTTCTAAGTAATATATATACACACATACATTAAAAAATCATGGTTTTATCTTCTGCTGTAAAAAGAAGCTTAGTATACTGCTTTCAAAGCCTCAGCTTCAGGGAGATGAGAAATAGGATGCTTAGCCGCACAAATGTCTAGAAGACAATGAGACTTTAATACCAATGTAAGAGAAGGGACTACAGTACCTGGTATCTCCCCTTCTTCCCTCATAGGAAACCCAAGACGTTGGGGATGCAACCATGATACCACTCAGATCAGGCTGCTTAGGGATCCTCCCTGACAAGTCACCATTAATATAATTTGCAAGTGAAAAAGATAAAATGCAGAACCTCCTTTCCTCAAGAGACTGCTTTCCCTTTCTGAGGATGCAGTCTGACCCAGATCCAGGACATACCTCAAGGAGGGGGCCTGAGGCAGCACAGCCAGACAAGGGGCTACTTACAAGATAGACTACAAAGCAAGGGCTCCTACATTGTTACTGGCCAGTCAGGGTGCCCCAAAATGTTTTGCTCCAACAAGATCTTTGTTGATTCCTGAAAATTGCACAGGGCCTCCCTGAGGTGGCTGCTGTGGGTTTCATACCTCTCTTGGGATGCAGTCAGAGCTGAACAGGCACTTTCACTGTTCTTAGCATCCTCCTTCTACCCTGTTGCAATAGGCAGGGATGATTGTCAACTTCAGCCAAATAAGCAAACATCAATGCCAGTAAAAGAAAACATTGCATACATCCCTCATCTGGAAATTATTTTTGTTTGTATTTATGTTCCCACATGTTGTCAGGGTGATGTCTGGGCTCAAGCCCACGTGTGGAAAAATCTGGACTGTGCCCTGTACTAGGAAAGTCTCTGAATCGGAGGCTAAAGCATGTTTACTCCTCCTTGCTACTCAAAAACAGCATGTGTGCTTGCCTTTAAGGTTCTGAACACAGACTCTGCTATCCAGAGAAAAGTATAGAATAGACAAGAGGTTTATTTTTACACACTGGAGCAGGAAGAAGCCCTCTTTTCTGTGCCAGCAGAAGAAAAAGAACAGTAATTTCAGAAAGGAGCATGATCCTCTGCATCACACTTTGCAGCAAAGCCCAGACTCAGCTACCTCAGCTGAACCAGGAAACTACTCAACATCCCCCTGAGAAAGGCTAAACACAGTCAGGACCCTAAGCTCAGACACCTCCATTGAGGAACGCCTCAGCTTCCTCCCAGATGGAAGCTTAAATATCAGCAAACAGTCTTTAGCCACAACCGGCCCTCTCACTTAAAAGCAAAACAAACAAAAAACCCAAAAGGCAAATGTAAAACATTCCCCAGCACAGTACCTGCTGAAGGTTCATTCCTCAAAGCACCTCACTCCCTTGCTTCTTCTTGCTGTAGTCTTCTTTCTTGATTGCTTTCTGGAACATCTGCACCCAAACCACCTTTATAAGCATCCTAAAGCAGCAGCACCCCACCCACTCACCCGAGTTCCTCCCTTAGGAGAGCCTGCAGATGACCACAGCTGAGACCTCTGGTTAGCCCCAAACCGAAGTGAGATTCCCTTAACCCTGAGTGGAAAGGTGCCTGAGAGTGAAGCCATGGCTCTGACAAGTTCAGTAAGGCTTAGTCTTTCCTGGCATAGCTGAAGCATCTCCTGGGCAAGTGCCCCTTTCTTTGTTTTGGTCACTGCACCCAGAACCTAAAGAGGAGAAGCAGCACATAGATTTGGAGCCTATCAGCCTGGCTCACAGATGAAACAGCACAGGATGTCAAAAGTTTGTGTCTCCAACTCTGTTCATGTGCCCATCCAAAAACACAGGGTGGAATACCTCTGCACTGCCTCAACAACTGACCAGAGAAAGCAAAGCATGGTGACGAATAACCAAGCTTATGAAGGTGGAGATGTTAGGTCATAGGCTGGACTCGATGATCTTAGAGGTCTTTTCCAGACGAAATAATTCTGTGATTCTGACTGAGAATGAGACCTTGAAGATCTAAACATTTTTTGCTAGGGCTTCTCTCTCTGTCTTGATGGTGGTTGCTATCACATTGCAAACTAATCAGAAATATCATTGTGTTGCTGCTGCCTTCACTTGTAGGCCTTGAGGATTTTAGCTGAGTCTTCTCTTCGGTGTTGCACTTCATCTGGAATATACATCTGTATCCTAATGCCAGGCATGGAGAAGTGGCTTTTATAGCATGGTGGCATTCAGAGCTTGCATCGATGGAACTATGAGGTGGATATTTTCCAAAGACAAGCTGAACATTATCCCATGTGAACATGTATGAACATGAAAGACGACTGTTTCAGTCATTCATGCTTTGCTCATAGAAATCCAATTTCTAGATTTTTTGAAAAGTGAAGGAAAAGTAAACTTCAGAGAGAATTGCTGCAGTGGGGGAAAACCCCCAAACACCACAGCCCACCATAGTTCTTGAAACTAACATTTTTGACAAAAGAGGCACATTCCAACACTTTATATAAACTGAAAACAATCTGAAATTAATTTGACAAAAAAGTTTTGACTGGTGGAAGACCTTGATCTAGAAGGACAGAAGAGTTGCTAACAGCAGAGACAAATGAATTACAAAGAGTCCTCCACTGCCTTCACACCATGTTGTCCCAGCATTTCAATGGTAACATAAACTGAGATGTGAGGTCTTCAAGGGCAAATTAAGAGATGATTCCACTCACATATTGATAGAATGGTTCGGGTTGGAAGGGACTTTAAAGATCATCTAGTTCCAACCCCCCTGCCAGGAGCAGGGACACCCCCCACTAGACCTGGGTGCTCAAGGCCCCAGCCAATCTGGCCTTGAACACTTCCAGGGAGGAGGCAGCCACAATCTCCCTGGGCAACCTGTTCCAGTGTCTCAGCATACTCATCACTAAGAACTTCCTTCTGATTTCCAATCTAAACTTCCCCTCTTCCAGCTTGAAACCATTACCCCTGGTCATACCACACCAAGCCCTTGTAAACAGCCCTCCCCAGCTTTCCTGAAGCCTCCTTCAGGTACTGGAAGGCCGCTATAAGATCTCCTTGGAGTCTCCTCTTCAGACTGAACAGCCCCAACTCTCTCAGCTTGTCCCATAGGACAGGTGCTCCAGGCCTCCAGTCATCCTCATGGCCCTCCCCTGGACACTTCCAACAATTCAATATCCTTCCTGTGTTGGGGGCTCCAGAACTGGACATAGTATCCCACATGGGGTCTCACGAGAGCAGAATGGAGGGAGAGGATCACCTCCCTTGACCTACTGGTCACGCTTCTCTTGATGCAGCCCAGGATGCAGTTGGCTTTCTGGGCCACAACCAAACATTGTTGAGTTTTTGTTGACCAATGCACCCAAGTCCTTCTCCTCAAGGCTGCTCTCAATCTGTTCACCACCCAGCCTGTATTTGTGCCTGGGATTGCCTTGACCCAGATGCAGGACCTTGCAGTTGACCTTGCTGACTCTCATGATGTTGACACTGACCCAGTTCTCAAGCCTGTCCAGGTCCCTCTGGATGGCATCCCTTCCCTCCAACGTGTCCACACAGCTTGGTTAGGCAGGATTTGCCTCTGATGGAGCCCTGTTGGTTACCAATCACCTCTTCATTTTCCATAGGCCTCAGCAGGGCCTTTAGGAGGATCTGCTCCATGATCTTTCCAGGCACAGAGGGGAGGTCAAACTGTCCTATAGTTTTCATGGTCACTCCTTATTTTTTCTGAGTAGCCACGTGAGCACAGCAAGTCACCAAACAGCGCTTCACTGAAATAACCCCCCAGCTGGATGCAATGTTTTCACAGAATCACAGAATTGGAAGAGATCTCAAGAGATCAAGTCCAACCCACAATGGGACTGCCTAGAGAACACTGCACAGGGCTGCATTCAGGCAGGGTTTGAGTATCTCCAGAGAAGAAGACTTCAGAACCTCCCTTCTATTCCAGTTTTGCACTAGAAACCTTCTCTTTAGCAGTATCTCATCAATACAGTCTTTCTGGTCAAATCAGAATATCTTTAGTTCACAAAGGGAGTCTCCATGGAAAAAATGAGGAAGAAGGAGCATCACTTCCAAACACCCAACACTGACAGCTCCAGGATCTGTATAGCTGCAGAGAGGGCTCAACCCAGCAGCTCTGGGAGCCGGACCAGCACAATCAGCATCCCTAGTGACCACTACATTGGTCTTGAAGGTCTTTTCCAACCTTGATGATTCCATGATTAGTATATGCCGTCTTTGTTGCTTCCTCTCATATTTTGGTAAACACAATTTTTTTTAATGAACAGGAATTACTATTTTTTTCTGGGCAGCCCCAAATGTGCTTTATTTGTCCTATACATCTTCTTAGACTGCCAGCTGACTCAGGCGATCTCTTGCTCTAAAAATATACTGCATTGATGACACAGTTTCTCTATTTGTGAGGTTTCTCTGGGAGTTATATACACATAGTCACTGTAAGCTAGATAGACAGCACATCGCTCTAGTCAGCAACTAGACTAGATTTGTTAATCCAATAAACTGCTTGAAAGTAATAAAGAGAACTTATCACAACAAAGAGCAGAGTTTATTAAATGCCACATAAATTGCCTAGTTGCAGAAGTTGAATAAAACCCAGAAGAAACAGCAGAGATTATGTTGGGTTAGATCCTCTTTACTAACTTTCAAAAGAGGTACTCTTGCACAATCTAAATTGTTTGTACTAACAGATAACAGCTAGTGAGTGCATCAGCAGCTGATCATTTTCTTTAAAACAAATGTGTTTGACAAGAATAAGCAGAAAATATCAAAGGAAGGAAAGATTGTCAGCAGATGTATAGGAAGGTATTACAAGCTTCAAGATGGATTTCAGTGCAAGGAAACTTCTGTGAGTGCTCATCAGCCCCCTTTTGATGACACCGTAAGGACAAAGTCGTAAAGGGCATGGAAGTGTTTTATGGGGTGGTAAAGTCAGTAAAAAAAAACAAGCTAAACTTGTTATTTACTGTGGGAGCCAATGTGGTCCCCACAGAAGATGAAGAACAGGAATCCATCTGCGGAGGTCACAGAGAGCCTTTGTAAGGAGTAAAAAAGTCACAAGCAGATACAGCCAAGTTGTTCACCTACTGAACCCCAGGTCCTACAACAACTGTGAGGATCACAACCAGACCTGTGCCAACTTCAGTCATGCTTCATCAGCAACATGAACACACTTGTCATTTCTTGTGCTTGACCTTATGCAGGTGTTAAGCCTAGTAAATAGGCTATAAAAACATGTTCACTTCAACAGTGTGTTAGTGTGCTTCTATTATTTGCATCTATACATCAGCGTGTGAATGTTTCAAAATCAGATGATGGAGCTGTGTTTAACTCTGGGTCTGAGAATGAATTTGTACATTTGGATTTGCTCTAAAACTCTGGTACAAACTTGTCAGGAAAATTGGTAGTATAATTTAAATCCTTTGTCTGACTTTGCACAATGAAGGTGACAACTTCTCTTCAGGGGGCTTGAAAGGTTTATTCCACACTGGGAAGCATGCTCTACTTCTCAGCTGGATGATGCTAGAGAAGTATCAAGTATTACAATTAATGTAGCACAACTGATTTGTTTTGCTGAGTTTAGCATGAAAATACAGAGGCAAAGCAGGGAAGGTGGCTCCAGCACTCCCTGGATTCCTGGTCCTTCACCTGATCTGTCACACAGTATCAGGTAACAGGCATGAAGTCATCAGGATCAATTTTAATTTGTTAATCATTCCTTTTAGGCATGACACAGACTGATTGCATTAAACTTTCACGGGTGTCACTGATCTCATGCTCCAGTCTAGGTTATCTACAAGGCAGCACCAGTGGTACCAGCTGAGGTGGGAGTGCTCAAGCAACCAGGCCACGCTTGAGAAGGGCTGTTGCAAGCTTTGGTGCCAAAGAAACCCCACACTATCTTGAAAAGAAATGTGTTACTAATATGTGTTTATTTACAAGTTGTTAGAATACCATGTGAGGAGACTAAAGGTCCCAGGTGGCAGGTGAATGAACACCTTCCAGTTGTGCCATTAATTCCTAGGGAGCAAGAGGGAAAGTTTACCCGCAAACTTGTCAGCTGTAACTAACATGATCTTCTGAGAAGATGAATTACTTATCACCCCACACTTCCCTCCTTCCAGCCAAAGCTGACTTTTCCCAGAAGCATCTGCTATTTCCAGAAGGGACAAGCCTATACCAGAGAACTCTCATTAACTGCAAGGGGTTCTCCATGTCAGGCCTGAACACCCAGGACACCCTCATCAACATCTCAGCTCTGTGGTGTCACAGTGCTCTAGAACCTGTGAACCTGAGAATCAGCACGGTGAAGCTGAAGTCCAGCACAAGCACTGGCTGATGGGTCTGCTGGCTGTAGCACTGCTGCCGTCAGCACAGCTTGAGTGTTTTTCCAGCCCCTCTGGCTGCAGGATGGCCATTCTGGCATGACAAAATTTCCAAGCCCTTTGCCCTCCCTGATGCATTATCTGCCACCAGGGACACCCAGTCTGAATGAATCCGGCTCCAGCCAACTCTCTAAGGTTCAGGACAGCTTGTCCATGGAAAAACAACATACTCCAGAGAAACAAAAACTGAGAGACTACCTGGCTGCTGTTTATAGACTTCTCAGAAAAAGTCAGCCATCAACAGCTAAGCTCACACATTCACGTCACTCCTTTACTTATGGAAAGCAAGCTTACTAAATGCCTGGACACTTTTCAGCCCAATAGCCCAATCCTTATATTTGCAATCATGATGTTGGAATAAGTAGCAGGGCTTAAGCTGGTGCCTGCTGGACTCAATAGGACAGGTAGATGCCAGAGGCTTTTTTAGATACAAAACAGTAATTCTTTGTACCTTGTTTTTTTGTGTATTGTTGGACTCCACCCTCATTCGCACACAAAACAGTTCCTGGATAGATGTTTCCACTAAAGATCTCAGGGCCCCCACAATTATGGAGGTTCCCAGTGTCAGGGTCACATGGATAAACAGTATTATTTCTGCTTTTGTAAGTGCTAAGATTCACTCAAGGCCATTCCAAGTATCAGCTAGAGATGGGATGAAAAAGCAGTACTATTGTACAAGGAAGGGGACCTGAGGGACTGACAGTGAGCAATCCCTGCCCTTTCTCTTTGGACCACCAACTGTCCAAGCCCTCTGACTGGCATTCACTAAACCCCAGCCATAAAGCTGCTGTTACCTCAGAGCACTGCACAGCAGCTGCTCTGATGCCAGCTGCTAGTTCAGATCTCTCTTCTCCTGTGCAATAAGTAGTGTCCATTCTGCAAGAAGAGCTGGTCATTCTGTGCTGGGAAAGGTGGAACAAGTCCTGTTAACCATAATTTAGCTCAGTTTCTGTATTTCTTCCTTCATTCCCTTCTGGAAAACTACAGGCCACATTCACCTAATTTTCTCTCCATTTCAGGTTGGTTATGAATTCAACCCGAGTAGGGGAAGAGTTACCAGGTGCGCACCAATGTGAGCAGGACAAGCCCTGGCTTTACCAATAGTTACTTGTCATTCTTGAATTGCACTCACATTTCACCCAACACCTCAGCTTGCTGTGCTGCGCAGAGATGCAAACACTGTCCTATGCTCACGATGGACAGACCCTTGTCAGCTGTTGCTCTAAACTTCAGGATGCTTGAAAAGTGAGCTGGGGCTCAGTGAAATGCTGGACAAGGCACACATGCTCCACAGGGCAGAGCAGGCGGACTGACGTAAGCTCTCCACAAGACACTTCGAATCATAGAATTGTTTAGGTTGGAAAAGACCTCTAAGATCACTGAGTCCAACCATTAACCTAGCACAGCCAAGACCTCTCCTAGAGCTAAGAGGTACATCCAGCCTTAGTTCTGTGGGAGATCAAGTTCTTACATGGGCTTTGAGTCAGCCTAACCATGAAAAAAGTTATACTTGGGTAAGGAGTGTGGCAAGAGATGAAGGATGTGTTCCAGCTCCAGCTGCAGAAAAACCTGTGCTGAGATGGTGCTGCAGATCCAAGCTCAAACCTGTAAAACAGTGAGCACTGAGGAGCTACAACCTCAGAATATAAAATCATTTGGCCACAAGAGTCATTCAGTCCCATCCTTCAGCTGCATACAAACACACACTAGATGTTAAGGCTAGAGGGTTCTTCACAGCATCTATTTTCTCACACCGCACACCACTTCAAACAACACACACACACACAACAAAAGGAACCAAACTAAAATCCATGGGATAAAAAATTAAAAGCCACAAAACCATAGATGTCCCAGAAGAAACAATTGAGGGAAGCCAAGGATCCATCGGTGTTGGCAGTCCCTGCCTTAGCTGAGAACATTTTTCTCTGATTAAGCCATGGCAGTCACTGTCCTTGGCTTGTGCTGAAGTCCGTGTGAGTTTAGTGCAACTCATTCTTTAAAAGCAATGTCTCTGAATACCAAGCAAGCAAAGCATGGCAGTGGCTGAACTGAATTAATAATGGGTTTCATAGGTGCTGTCAGAAGGGGAGAAGGAAAATCCCAGCTGGCTCCAAACAGCTTTCTTTGTGTGTTGGCAGATCCTTGGTATTTCTCCCAGATGGGGTGCACAGGTCTGAGCTGAGAGCCTGTGGCAGAGCACATCCAGGCTTACATAACCCAAGGGGCCCAAGGTAATCATTAATGCTGGCTTAGTGCCACTGGCTTTGTGCTGGAGTCACCTGGTTGTTTGGATTAAATGTATAGTAGCTATTTAGACAAGGAGAAGGCTCCTGCGCAAGGATTTAAGTGGAAACAAGCCCCTGGTGAGGGCAGAGAGCAGAGGATTATTGCAAAAATCACACAATCTAAACACAAGCACCCCTCCAGGGAACCAGATCTGCCACCTTTCATCACATCACCCTGCTCAATGGGTTGCTTTGTGTTCCATAGCAGTGCAGCTCCCTGAGCTCCTCCACAAACTACCAGGGCAAAAAAATCTCCCCCATAACACAGGTCAGGGGAGCAGGATTCTTCTCAAGGAGTTTTACCTTGGTGACTCCCAAGTACAACACACCAGCGAGGAAGCTCTGATTCTTCTCCCCTTGATATCCCTCCCAAAACTAGATACCATCAGTGTACCCTGACTTTATCTCATGCCCCATCGTTGCCTTTCTTTGCTTATCTGATGTCTCACTTATGTCTCCTGTTTCTCTTTGCCTTCCATAACCTGCTGTTATTGACATGTGGCCTGGGCTACTGTTTTGGGCAAAGGAGACATAGGACTTCTTGGCTATTTCCTCTCTGCATTGGTCTGTGGTCCCAGACACATCATTCCATTCCTCTGTGCTTAGCCATGGATCACAGAAGTTAGGACGCCTTACAGAACTATCCCTTTATTCTTATTCTTTATGCTTTATCCTTAATTTGAGTACAACCTTCCCAGCTGACAGCCGCCTCCACCCTCACAATACAATTCCTTTGCCACTAGCTCTGATAAACAGCTAGAAATCACCTAGTAAAAGCTTTTGGGGATCCTACAAGTGTTATGAACCAGACCATGACCATTATGTGAAGGCTGTAACACTGCACACATGTCAATTCACACCTTGGAAACCCAAACAGTGATGTTTTAAGTCAATGACACTTGGGCATAGATACAGTGATGCCATGCTGTGCTTTGCTGTGCAGAGCTGTTATAGCAGAGACATCATAATCTTACCTAAAGTTGTCTCATCAAAGCACTTAAATAACAGCTGAATAAAGAGTCATCGGGCTACAGGCAAAGCTACATCTTTTCTCCCAAATCAACAAGGCCCTAGCAAGCCACTAATTCCATGAAAAACAACGAAGATCAAAATATCTTTAGGAAGTTCCTAAGTTTTTGTGACAAACCTCTGAAAAGGACATTCATTTTCATGCAGAACTCACTTTTCTGTCCCAACAAATGTGGTACTGACAGCTATTAATCAGAAAAACTCCACAATCCACACTCAGACGTTGCACTTAGACCAGAATCGAAAAAAGGAAAACAAAAAAAAAAAAAAAAAAGAGAAAGAAAGATTAAATGCTTCATGGAAAATATTCCAGGCTAAAACATAGCTTAGACCTTAGATTTCTGCCCTGCTGTGCTCCAACAGCAGGGATTTTACATTACTCCACTCCAACCTTTTGCAGAAAAGCCATTTCTGCCCTGAGTGCCTTGCAGGGTGCATTGCCCAACACTACAGCAATATCAGAACTCCAGATGAGGTGGGGAAAACACCGAGATGTTCGTTTAAACAAAGCAGCTGGTTTAATGCATGATGTTGATAGGGTGAGAACAGAAGGGAATCGGAGGTCCTCTTGGTGCAGGCTTGCTAGTGACTAACTCTTAAATCAGCTGTCCTTAAGACTCTGGTCTTCAGACTACAGCTCAGTAGGTAACAATAACATGGAGCGAACAGAACTTAGTCTGCCTTATCCCTTGGTCTTCTTACCAGACTCATAGGGGTGTTCTGGGAAAAACCATCAGAGGTCTGGAGGCATCATTCATCAGCTGGCAGGTTTTGGTGGCTGTTCTTCAGGGAAGGACTTTAATCTTTATGTGCCCATCAGTCAGAGCAATTCTTGCTGGGAGAAGATCTGGACCCACTGCACCATTGCTCCCATGAAGTTTCAGAAGTTATTTCAACAGCAGTAACTTGCTGGTTTCTTCTTCCAGTGGAGACCAAGCAACCGAAACAGAGATGTTCCAGCTTGCAGATCACAAGTGCATCATGTTCATGTCACTGTGGTTCCAATTGGAAGCAATGGCTGTTGCAGAACAGGGTGCCTTCTCCTCAAGCCTGAGGCATGCTTTTTACCATAGGTCCTTCACATCTCTCTTTCAGATACGGGATTTACACAAGAGCCAACTGAAGTACCTTGGCACCAAGACTTCTGCCATGCTGAGCCACTCTTTCACAATCTAATCCTGTGAGTAGTGGTCTTATNATCATGTTCATGCCACTGTTGTTCCAATTGGAAGCAATGGCTGTTGCAGAACAGGGTGCCTTCTCCTCAAGCCTGAGGCATGCTTTTTACCATAGATCCTTCACATCTCTCTTTCAGATACGGGATTTACACAAGAGCCAACTGAAGTACCTTGGCACCAAGACTTCTGCCATGCTGAGCCACTCTTTCACAATCTAATCCTGTGAGTAGTGGTCTTATTGCTTACTCCTACCATCTAAGAACCACACAAATTAAGTCCTGCAGAGTCACTATTATTCATGTTTATCTCCATTTT